>JAXQQM020085398.1:0-29023 GCA_034641835.2 Pinus albicaulis
CCTGCGTGAAATTGATCATTGATTCCTTCAGTCTCTTATTCTATTAGGAAAATTAGTAGAATATAATAGGACCCTTCCAGTACAAGTTGGCATTAATGATACAGTACTTGATGGATTTCAACTTGAGTGTTTTTCACTGGTTCTTTGAAAACTGAGTTGCACATTCAAAATGACTCAGAAATTGAACAATGTCTGCATACCAATCTGATGTGACAAAATTCTCATCAATATGAATTGGGACTCTCTGAGGTGAAGGAGAAGGTTCTAGTGTATTCTTTCCTTGCACTCCATGGGAAGGTTCTTCTAGATTCTTCCCTCCTGCATTTAGGGAAGGTTTTTGTGGATTCTCACTTTCCAAACTTGGAGAAGGTCCTTGTGGATTCTTCTTTGAAACTTCGAAAATAGAGTTGATACCCAAGACTTTACAATTGGATTCAGCTAACAATTGGGCTAAAACTTTCCCCTTTACTAACTTGGTAGTTTTGATGGTAAGATCAAACTCAAGAATCTGAGTTAACCATCTTCCCCTTCTACCATCAGTATTTGGCTATGTGAGGACTGTTTTGACATTGTTATTGGGTACATAGGCAATGATAGTGGAATGAAGGATATATATTCTAAAAGAATTCAGGGCTTGAACTAAGGCATAGGCTTGGTTTTCAATAATATCATATCTTAGTTCGAAATCTCTCATGGCCTTACTAAATAATTCTATAGGTTGATCATGGTAATCCTCATTCTTTTGCAAAAGGACAATTGCAAGGGTAGTTTCAGAGGCAAAAGAGAACATTATGAAAGGTTCTGAATAGTTTGGGCTAGCTAGGGCTAAGGCTTTGAATATGGCTTTTTTATTTGGTCAAATGCAAATCTTGCAGAGACAATCCATTTGACTTCATGGTTCTTTTTTAGCATGTCTTTTATATCCTTCACTATTTCTACATAATTTGGTATAAACCTTCTCAAAAAGTTAATTTTATCTAAGAAAGCTTGAATCTCTTTCTTATTTCTAGGTAATGATAATGAATGAATAGTAGAGACCCTTTTGGGATCAATAACTACTCCATCTTTAGAAAAAATATGACCTAGAAATTTACCCTCTTTAATGGAAAATAATGATTTTTTGGGATTCAAAGAAATTCCAAACCTCCTGCATCTTTCAAAAAATTTCTTCAAATTCTTGAGGTGTTTAGGATCTGATTGAGAGAAAATAGTTAAATCATCAAGATAAATAACAATGAATTTGCTTACCTTCCCAACAAAAGCCAAGTCCATGGCTCCTCGAAATTTTGCTCCTACGTTTGATAGACCAAATGGCATATGGGCATACATAAATGTACCCCAAGGTGTGGTAATAGTTGTGTTCTCCCTATCTTCTAACTTCACCAATATTTGATTATAACTAGAAAATCCATCCAACATAGAGAGTCTGTTAGCACCTGACACTTTTTGAAGTAGTTGATCCATCTTAGGAAGTAGATAATTATCATTGAAGCATGCTTTATTTAAGTTTCTAAAATCTACACGAGTGGTATTTCACCGTTATTTTTCCTCACATGGACTAAATTGGCAACCCAACTAGAATATATTAATGGAAAAATAATTTGGGCATCTAGAAGTTTCTTCACTTCTTTTTCTATGGTGGGAAGAAGAACTGGGTTCATCCTTCTTAACTTCTGTTTGTAAGGCTTTACATCGAATTTTAGTGGGATTTTATGCTCAATTAAATATGTATCATAAGATTTGAGATGAGAATAAGACCATGCAAAAACATATTTATTATTTTTAAGAAGTTTGACATATTTGGATTTAAGTTCTGGGGTTATTGAGGCATAGAGTTTGATATTTTTTATTTACTCATTAGTGCCAATATTTATGTCTTCTGTCATCTTCTAGTGAAATAGAGAACGGGTTTTTGGGAACATCATTTTGATCAAACAATTTTTATAAAAGAACAAGTGCCTTAAGGATAAAATTATTTGATAGTTGAATTATATCATGGTCAACTACCTTTGATTTTAGTTTTGAATATTCTTTGTCTTGGGTAGCTTCTTTACTATCTGAATTATACTCTTCAATCTGCAATACAGAAAATTCATCAATGGCTTGCAAAAAGGATTTTAATTTTTAATCGTCCTCAAATATTTTACAAGGATCGAAGGCCTATATTTGATTTGTGTCTGATATTGAATTTGAAAATGGTCTAGAATCTTGAAGGAACTAGCTGAAACAACTAATGAGTCTTCTTTCATCTCTAGGAATAAAAGTGATGTTAAAAGCATCAAAGGTATTTTCAATAGTGTCCCAAATATCATTTCTATAATACCTAAGTCTAGGGTGATTTGTTTGGAAAAGACTCCTAACTTGTCTTATTATTAATTCTGATTCAGTGAAAACACTCAATTTTTTAACCTTTAAACTTGTAGCAAGATGTAATCTTCGGACAATAGCTATGTCACAACATTGTTTGGGACCTCAAAATATAATTTACACGATTGTGTAATATTTTCTTTATTAGGGGAAATTAGCACAACTCCCGCTCCAGCTCCATCTTTGGTGCAAGATCCATAAAAAATTAACTTCCAAATTTTAGTATGAACTGGTTTATAGGTGTCAACTACATCCTCAATCTTGAGTTGAGAATCCTATGAAGTGTCTAATGATAGCTGAAAACAACTAAAATCTTGATTTACTACATAAATAGGGTGATTCCTAGCTTTATTAACGTTACAAACAATGTTTAGAAATATTTCTTCTCTAAATAATCTAAGGCTCTCTCCACCATATACTGGGATAGTGGAAAAATACATGTCCATTTGAAGACTTCCTCCCAATTTTGCACAAGATGATCTAGATAAAAGCATTCAAAATTTGGGAGGAATGTTAATAACAGCTATGTCTAATACTAAACTCTTAACTGGTATTTTATGTAAAGTGACCACTAGATATTTAATGAGTCCTAAACAGTGGAACCTTTTTGAATCAAAAGTATACAAGTCATGATAGGTTCTAGTGTAAAAGTATACAAGTCATGATAGGTTCTAGTGATATCCAGATTAAGTTGTTCCATGATGACTTTAGGCATTAGATTGTGCGAAGCACCAGAATCAAGCATACAATTGTATAGAAGAGAATCATGCACCTTTAAAGCCAGATAGAAGGGTGGTATAGATTCATCAATCATATCAGGACTAGGACCAGAATCTATAGTACTTCTTTAATTTTGTAGACTGATAATATCTCCTTCTTCATCCATACTAGAATTTTGGATCCACTTTTCTACTGGGTTTTTATACCCTGGATTTCTAGAGAGTTCAGAAAGTGGAATGGGAATTTTGGTTCTTTCTAATTCTTTCTCAATGTAAAAGGCAGTCGATATTGTTTTATCAATCTGAGCAGAGTCAGTTGAATGATTTAAAGGTTGAGAAGAAGTAGTTTGAGTTTCAGATGATTTTAGTTGAGGTTAAATTATTACAAGATTCTTGGGAGGTCTACCAGGATGAAATCTAGGTCTTAAGTCATATCTTTGATTCAAATTTTCAATCAAAAACTCATAAAAAGATTTATACTTAGCAACCAGAGAAGTAGCTTGGTTTTCTTGAGGAATTTGGTTGTGGGAAATAGGGACAATGACAGTATCAAAGGATGGTCGATCTACAATATTAATGTCTTTAGTAATGGAAAAAGTGTTGTCCTTGGGTTTTTGATCATCAATCACCAATGGGGTAGGAAGCTATTGTTCATTATGAGGCCTTTGAAGAATCTACATTGGAGCCACTTTCTTATATTGACCTTGGGCTTGTGTTTTTTTTTTCTGGAAATAGTTTGTTGGACTGTTTTTGGTTGATTTTCAATCTTTTAAATTCTATTGGATATATTTCTAAGAGGAGTTGTGATTTCATCAATTTTTGAATCTTCACTTTTGGATTTAGAGGAAGATGCTTCCTGATTTTTTAATTTCGTTTGAGCTTTCTCTTCTTTAGCTCTAATTTTACTAGAAGGTGACTTATTTGCTTCTACCTCAATTGCATTAGTCTACATATATTTTAGTGTATTATTTATTATTTCCCTTAGCATAACTGGAAAGTCATCTTCGAATTCTTTCGAAAATATAGCCTTTGAAGCAGGTACTGGAGGTTTGAAATTTGAGCTTTCTCTTCTTTAGCTCTAATTTTACTAGAAGGTGACTTATTTGCTTCTACCTCAATGGAATTAGTCTACATATATTGTAGTGTATTAGTTATTCTTTCCCTTAGCATAACTGGAAAGTCATCTTCGAATTATTTCGAAAATCTAGCCTTTGAAGCAGGTACTGGAGGTTTGCAATCATCATGCATTTTGTGGTAGAGTTTATTAAATTGTCTGATAAATTCAGCTACTGGTTCACCAAGATTTATTTTTAACTCTTCATATTCAGTAAGAAGGTAAACAACATCTTTCTTTACCCCCCATTTATTTTTAAAGATATTTATAAGTTCATTCCAGGTTTAAATAATATCTACTCTAAGTTGTCTAAACCAGATCCTAACGTGACCTTCTAAGTACTCTACAGATAATATAATATCAATATCTTCATGTTCGATGTTAATATTGTCTAAGAAATATAAAAAGGAAGCTATATGATCTTCTGCTGAGGGGCCTCTCTCTCCATTACATCTTCGCAAATATTTGAGATATCCATCAGGAAAATTTCGCAAGACGTTAGGGAGAACCACAACAACATATCTCGCCTGTATAATGGGTTGAAAAGCCATGGATGATGTGGTTGATGTTGATGAAGATGATGATTAGGATGATGATGAATATGTAGGTGAATGAGAGTTAGAGGGTGGATGATAATGTGAAGGAGAAGGAAGTGGGGATCTTAAATGGATTTTAACGATTTGTTTTTGATCTGATGGGGTTAGATCTTCTTCCTTATATTCGAATAATGGATTAGAATAGACAGAAACTGTCTCTTCTAGTTGATTAGAATCTAATGGAATAGGATAATATACTAGAGTAACAAAATCAATAGATTTGAATTCATGAAAATTCAAGCCCAATTATGTCTCAGACGTAGGTGAATCTACAGGGAAGGATGTGACTTGATAGGACTCAAGTGACACTACCAAAAAAGGTAACTGAAGATCTACTCCTTGAGAATAAATTTTAGCAACTCTAGGAGGTAATTGAGTCAACTCAAGTTGGGATGATAATACTAAATAGGGGTATATGGATGAAATTTCTTCAGGGTGTAAGGATGTAGAGGAAGAAGTAGAAATGTTCTCTTTTCTTTTCAAAGAGGCTTCCCTAACGAGTCTTTTTGGATATGGTAAAGGGTTAACAATCACAGATTCAGATCGAGCTCTAGTATGATTAAAAGGAGCCAGTTTGAATCAGTGGAATTGCCAGGTGAAAGGTTTTTAGTATAGCTGTATCCTTTATTCACCTTAGAGTGTCTGTGTTTATCTAGATATTTTTGATGATTCGACCTCTTTTAGTGAAATTTGTTCCTAACATGTCCCTTTTTGCTGGAGGTTGTTGCTGAACTGGCTCTTCAAACTCTGATGTGATGACATGCTGAAAAATATTATTTTCACTCAATGGTTTCACAAAACTTATCCCACTAATCTTCACTTGGAATTTCACACTTTATCATTTTCCTGAAAACTTCATCCACTTCATTGAATCTATCGAAAGTTGGTTTCTGGATCAAAAATTTTTTGTCTTGATGTGAAATAATCAAGTCAAACCATAGAGCTTCAAGAAAAGTTGAACCTGTAATATGACCTTTGACACCTAGAAACTTTGTTTTGTCTATTGAAATTGTATACAACTTTTTACAATAATCTTCTAACTTTACCAACTTGTCATCTAATCCAACTAAACCTGGCAGACGTTTTTTATTTAAAATATTAAACTTAGTATGAAACCTCTTGACAATAACATTTAAGGCTTCAAACTTGGTCTGTAACTTGTTGATCAAGTTCATTTTCTGCAAAACCTTTTTTATTTCTAAAATAGCTGCAGTCCTATCTGAAATATTAATTGATTCTAACTCATCCTTGTTCTTAGAATTAAGAATGTTAATCATATTGGAAGCTTCACTTGGCTTCTGCTGGAGTTGATCCTTGCCTTCTTGAATTGTTGTTTTGCACTTGTTGATGAGTTCTTGCTGCTCAAAGATGGTATGAACAGATTGCCATATCTCAATAATGGACTCACTGATACTTTCCCAAATACTTTTCTTAGCTTCTCCTAAAGTTGATGCCATCATAGTTTCACTTTATAGTTCTTTGATTCTAAGCTCAAATTGTTGAGTCTTATGCATTTCATTTAGATACAAAATATCGTTTCTAATATTTTGCGACTCAAGAAACTTCTGACTTAGTTTTTCATGCGCTTGCTTCTGAGTGGCTAATTCTTAAGACAGTTGTACTCAATTAGTCATGTTCAACGTTGTTGAGGATTCTACACCTGTAGAATATGTTTGAGCTCTTAAAGTAGGATCTGCATTTAACTAGAGTTTTGATTTCTCTTTCAACAATTCTTCAATCTATTCTTCCATTTTTGTAATATGTAGATTTTGATCAATGATGAACTTAAGCATTTCCTCCTTGTCAGATTCTTTTTGTGCCATATCTTTGGTCTGTGGGTCTTTAGTCAAGGGAAACTGAAATATTTTCCTTAGGGAAGAAATGTCTGCATTTTTCTTCTTGATGATCTCTTCAGCTGCTTTGCAGTTAGCAAGATCATATCCTACTTTTACTACAAGTTCCTCTAATGTCTTTATCGTGTTATATTTAGCCAAACAAGATAGTTTCTCAATATTCAACTGGGATTGCATGTTTTAGAGTGATACTTTTGATTTTGATAGAGACATAGTTGTTGTAGTCATGGTTGAGAATAACATTTCCCTTTACTACTTGTGCATGTCCATTTGGTCAATTAGATGTATATTTCTTGCATCAAATGAAAGGAAAATCTTATTATAGTCAGCATGTGTTTTGGGAAATGGTATTGTTGCTTGTAGAAAGGCCATATGCATCTTTCCTTTCTCACTGTCAAAGGTAGTGAGAAGTATATGTTAAGATGTGGATGTATGTTTCAAAAACTGGCTGTAAACTTCTGATTTGAAAGCTTCATTCTTTTTTTTTTATTTCTAGAAATTTGGAGAAAATATTTTGCTCCTCTGAAGAACTAGCATCCGAATGTTGGATGATCTCTAATGGCTCCCTTGCAGGTGATGATGATGGAGGATTCTGAGGAATATTTGTGGATGTGGAAACTTCAGTTTCTCCTAAATCTATGATCTCTGGCTGTCTATTTTCGGGAAATAAGGAAGAATCAAACCTTGGTATTTTATGCTGCAAAATGAATTCTTTCATAATATCCTTCGAATGTGGTGTCTCTTCTCTGACCCTCTTTTTTTTTTACTCTCCAGGACCGGTGTTTGTACATTTGAGGTAGAAATGACTTGTTTCTCTTCTTCTTGTAAACTACATTCTACCCATTCATCCTGATTCATATACTTTTCAATTTCTGGTCTAGAGGTGTGAGTGTAAGAAGTTGTCTTAGACTCAAACCTTAGAGCAGAAATAATGCCATGAGGGTCGTATGATCAAGTGAAACTTGAATAAAATCCCATATTCTTTGATAATGCATATGAATCAGCACCAGCTACTCTAATATTACAAATGAATGATCCAATATTGGCCTTGATTTTAAATTGTAACTTCCTATTTCCTAAAACAAAATTTTATTCATGCATATTTAGCATCTGTCTTATGTATTTTAATGAAAAAATTCTCATACGTACATTTTTTGGAAGCTTGTATAGTGGAAGCTCACAACCATACACCCTGATCCCTGTGTAATTCTTGTATAGGTACCAATCACCTGTCTTTTCTTGTTCACTGAGGTGCCTAATTATCTTGATGTCTTCTCCAATTCTAGGCTCTGGTGAACTGCTAAGGAACTGCTTGACTGGATGAATGAATAATTCTACGAATTCTAAGAAGGAAGTAGTTTTTGATGAAGCTCTGACCAATTTTTTCCATTGAATCATTGATTGATTCACTCCCTATGCATCTTGCTTGTTGAAGTGAATGGGAAACATATCTACCTGCTCAAACAAAATCATATGTACAATAACAGAAGAATAAGTGAAGGATCCTTGAGTGGTGAAATTCATGAATTGTTCATGTATAGTATTAGCCAAGAAATTGTTGTAATTTTTCATAAACAATGGTGATTTTTCAAGTCGGAAGATAGATAAGAAACCAAGGATGGTTTCATCAACATTTCATCGTTGGGGTATCCTAACAAATAAGAAAGGAGGCAGATACAGTGTTTGGAAGCAATGGGAAAAATGGAGGATGCATATGGGGGATTTATTTTTGGTAAATCTTCATCCTCATGTAGGATGATGTTAAAAATATGAGATCTTTGAGGGGAGGATAATTTGTGATAAATATCCATAAGGGCAACAGGGAGAAATATGATAAGGAGTTAGAAGGAGGGATGATAATCATCTCGTTAATGGTTTTAGGAGAATTAGTTATTAGAAAGTTTCCATTCTATGCAACAACTAACCTGGTTATAGGGTCATACTGCTTCTGACACCATGCAATTAAATCTAGGAATGAGTCGGTTTGAGGGAGTGCAAAGAGAGGTAGCATGGACTCCCAAAATCTGATAGGGTCTTGGTTATCCAAGTGATTTTATTTTAGCCACATATATATCTCATAGAAATCAAATTCAACAGTCAGAAATTTGAAAATAGGTATCGAACAAGGGTGTGAGGTCGAGATTGATTTGTTGAGTTGCAAGAATTTCTTCTACAAGAACTTTGGTGGCTTCAGGAATAACCTCGGAAGCTGGATGAGCAACCTCGAGTATGACCTTTGCAACACTATCAATATTCGGGATTTATTTTGTCGCAATTTTCTCACCTTTACCTTTCGGAGTGATTTTCTTCTTTGTTCTGGCCTTAGGTGCCATGCTTGATTGTAATAAAGTGGTAGAAGGATTCAGAACTTCCAGTTACAAAAACAATGATAGGGTTTCGAGATATTGAAGGGTAATTACAATAGATAATTCACTATAGAACAACAATTAAGGATGAAGGTGAATTGAAGGTGGAAGTAAAGTACTGGGTGGAAGACCGTGAGAAAATTTATAGACTACGGTTTAGGTTCATCGGTACTAGCCAATAATCAAGTGAATTTATTACGTAACAGTATGGTTAACGGGTAAATGCTATGAATTTATTGGCCAACGGGAGGATTAATGGGTAAATTCTATTAATTTATTGTAAAATGGGAGGATTAACATATAAATGGAGTGTTAAGGATAACATATATGTGACGTGGAATAATATGAGTGGAGGATGTATAAATGATTATTGCGTGGGCAAACGGTAGTGGGAATGGTTACACCAGAATTGGATTTTTTTTTGGGGGCGGGGGGCCAGGGTTTCCAGTTTTAGGCGGAGGGGGTACAAAGTCACCTGATGTTGCCATGGACCAAAAATGGTCGGCCATTAAAACGGGACTTCGAACCCCCCCCCCCCACGTTAAAAAGAAATAGGCGGCGAAGGTGCGAAGTCAATCTCCATCATAGATGTGAGGGGAGCTCAAGATCTATCGTTGAAATCCGTGAAAACTTTAATTTCTTTTGATTTGATAACTTTTCATTTAGCAACTTTAATATAAAATAAATATGTGCACATATAGATTGATTTAACTAATTAATATATAAAACCCTTTTTGAAAGGTTCAAACATGCATAACTTAAACTTTTCATCATGAAATTCTGGCGCATTTAAATAGGTGGCCATTATTATTTTGATCAATAAAGCATTTAGCATTTTTATTTTTATGCTTCCCTAACATTTTTTCGTTGCCTCATTTATTTAGAGAAAACTATCCTATCATTTTTCTAACATGGATGTAAAAAAATATACATTTCCTAACATTTTTTGAAATTTCTTTTTCATCCATGTTCTAACTTAGAATTTTATATTTTTATTTTTTAAACTACCATGCTAACTTATCAAAATCAAATAATGTTACAACATCGGCTCAAGCTAGGGACTGCTTCCCCCCATGGGATGTAGAGAAAACACACATAATTTCAAATGAACAAAGAAAATGATTATGTATAATGATGATGTGATATCTCCTTCAATAATGGATATAGTGTTTCAAACATTTACCATTGACAGTTAGTGTTGAAAACTTTCCTTCAAGTTTCTGTAGAACAAATGTGTTGTTTTCCTTCACCTCTGTAATGCTGAGGGGCCCAAACCATAAATTGTCAAACTTTCCATGTTTTCCTTTATCTTCTCTCCTAGCATCCAATCTTAGCTCATCTCTGTTTTCATTCAGCTCAATGATATGATTAATCCTTCTAGAGAAATAATCAGTTACATCAGTATATTCTTGTAGAAACTTGAGTACAAGAAAAGCTAAATTTGTAGGAAAATTAACATTTTTGCCATAAACTAATTGGAATGGATATTTACACAGTTGACTCATTTAGAGAAATACATTTTATTATTTGCATAAATCAAGTGGCTATTTGAGTTTTTCTTGTGGTCTTCTAAATTTTTCTTAATTACTTTCACTAAACTCTTGTTTGATGATTCAACAAGACCGTTGCCTTGTGGATAATAGGGAGTTGAGTGATGCAACTAAATCTGATATTTCTGGTAGAATTATATCATTTTTATGTTTTTGAATATTGTGGCATTTTTATGTTTTTAGAGAAACTCTGTTTCGGCAGACTGCATAAATCAAGTGGCTATTTGAGTTTTTCTTGTGGTCTTCTAAATTTTTCTTAATTACTTTCACTAAACTCTTGTTTGATGATTCAACAAGACCGTTGCCTTGTGGATAATAGGGAGTCGAGTGATGCAACAAAATCTTATATTTCTGGCAGAATTCTATCATTTTTATGTTTTTGAATATTGTGGCATTATCAGTGACTATTTTCTGTGGGCAACAAAATCTGGATAAAATATTCTCTTCAATGAATTTTATTACAACTAAATCTGTAGCATTTCTCACAAGAATGGCTTCCACCCACTTGGTGAAATAATCAGTAGCAGTCAAGATCCATCTGTGTTTATTACTGGAGGCTAGATTAGTTTCACCTATAAAATCTAATCCCCGTTGAAGAAATTGTGCTGAAACAACTATGGGAAATAGTGGAAGAGCTGCTAATTTTTTCTTTCCATCAAACATCTAACATGGAACAAAAGCTCTAACTTTCGATCCTACTTGTGAAAACATGGTCGGCCAATAAAATCCTTCCCTCAATATCTTGTATGATGTTTCTCTCCAAGCATAATGACCTCCAAAAATTCCTGCATGAAACTGATCAACAATTCCGTCAGTCTCTGATTTTGTTAGGCAAAGTAGTAAAATGTTAAGAGGATCCTTCCAGTATAAGTTGGCATTGATGGTACAATACTTGATGGATTTCAACTTGAGGTTTTTGCACTAGTTCTTTGAAAACTGAGATGCACATTCAAAATGAATCAGAAAATGAAAATTGTCTGCATACCAATTTGATGTCACAAAATTCTCATCAATATGAATTGGGACTCTCTGAGTTGAAGGAGAAGGTTCTTGTGCATTATTTTCTTGCAGTCCATGGGAAGGTTCTTTTGGATTCTCCCCTTCTGCATTTAATGAAGTTTCTTGTGGATTCTCCCTTTCCAAACTTGGAGAAGGTCCTTGTGGATTCTTCTCTGAAACTTCGAAAATAGACTTGATACCCAAGACTTTACAATTGGATTCAGCTAACGATTGGGCTAAACCCTGCCCCCTCACTAACTTGGTAGTTTTGATGGTAATATCAAACTCAAGAATCTGAGTTTTCCAACTTCCCCTTCTAACATCAGTATCTGGCTGTGTGAGGACCATTTTGACAACATCGTTGGGCACATAGGCAATGATAGTGGAATGAAGGATATACATTCTAAAATAATTTAGGCCTTGAACTAAGGCATAGGCTTTTTTTTTCAATAATATCATATCTTAGTTCGACATCTCTCATGACCATACTAAATAATGCTATAGGCTGATCATGGTAATCCTCATTATTTTTCAAAAGGATAGCTGCAAGGGTAGTTTTAGAGGCAAAATAGAACATGCTGAAAGGTTCTGAATAGTTTGGGCTAGCTAGGGTTGGGGCTTCGGATATGACTTTACTTATCTGGTCAAATGCAAATCTTGCAGAGACAATCCATTTGAATTAATGTTTCCTTTTTAGCATGTCTATTATATCTTTCACTATTTCTACATAATTTGGTATAAACCTTCACAAAAAGTTGATTTTTCCTAAGAAATATTGAATCTTTTTATTATTTCTAAGTAATGATAATGACTGAATAACATAGACCCTTTTGGGATCAATAACTACTCCATATTTAGAAATAATATGACCTAGCAAGTTACCCTCTTTAATGGAAAATAATGATTTTTTGGGATTCAAAGAAATTCCAAACCTCCTGTATCTTTCAAAAAATTTCTTCAAATTCTTGAGATGTTTAGAGAAAATAGTTAAATCATCAAGATAAATAACAATGAATTTGCTTACCTTCCCAATAAAATCCAAGTCCATGGCTCTTTGAAATGTTTCTCCTACGTTTTATATACCAAATGGCATCTGGGCATACATAAATGTACCCCAAGGTGTGGTAAAATTTTTCTTCTCCCTGTCTTTTGAATTCACAAATATTTGATTATAACCAGAAAATCCATCCAACATGGAGAGTCTGTTAGCACCTAACCATTTTTGATGTAATTGATTGATCTTAGGAAGTGGATAATTATCTTTCAAGGATGATTTATTTAGGTTTCTAAAATCTACACAGAGTCTTATTTCACCGTTATTTTTCCTCACAGGGACTAAATTGGAAATCCAACTAGAATATATTAATGGAACAATAATTTGGGAATCTAGAAGTTTCTTCAGTTCTTTTTCTATGGTGGGAAAAAGAACTAGGTTCATCCTTCTTAAATTCTGTTGATAAGGATTTACATCTGATTTTAGTGGGATTTTATGCCTAATTAAATATGTATCATTATATTTGAGATCAGAATAAGACCATGCAAAGACATCTTTATAATTTTTAAGAATTTTGACATAGTCAGATTTAAGTTCTAGGGTTAATGATGCACAAATTTTGGTACTTTTGATTTCCTCATTAGTGCCAATATTTATGTCTTCAATCTCATCTTCTGGTGAAACAGATAACAGGTTTTTCGGAACATCATTTTGATCAAACAATTTTTCTAAAGGAACAAGTCCCTTTGGGATGAAATTATTTGATAATTGAATTATATCATGATCAACTACCATTGATTTTAGTTTTTAATTTTCTTTGTCTTGGGTAGCTTCTTTATTGTTTGAATTATACTCTTTAGTCTGTAGTATAGAAAATTCGTCAATGACTTGCAGAAAGGATTTTAATTGTTAACCGTCCTCAAATATTTTCCAATGTTTAAGATTGTCTCGGATTGAAGGCTTGTATTTGATTTGTGTTTGATATTGAATTTGAAAATAGTCTGGAATCTTGAAAGAACTAGCTGAAACAACTAATGGATCGGCATGCAGGTTTTCATCTCTAGGAATAAAAGTCATGTTAAAAGCATCAAAGGTATTTTCAATAGTGTCCCAAATATCATTCTTATAAGACCCAAGTCTAGGGTGACTTGTTTGGAAAAGACTCCTAACTTTTCTTACTATTAATTCCGAGTCAATGAAAACACTCAATTTTTTAACCTTTGAACTTCTAGCAAGCTATAGGATAAAATCTTCCTACTCAACAACATTGTTGGAGACCTCAAAATCTAATTTACATGATTTCGTAATATTTTCTTTATCAGGTGAAATTATCACAACTCCTTCTCCAGCTCCATATTTGGTGCAAGATCCCTCGAAAATAACATCCAAATTTCAGTATGGACTGGTTTAGAGGTGTCGATTACATCCTCAATCTTGAGTTGAGTATCCTGTGAAGTGTTTGATGATAGCTTAAAACAACTAAAATCTTTATCTACTGCATAAATAGGGTGATTCCTAGCTTGATTAGCATTACAAACAATTCTTATAAATCTCACTGCTTTATATAATCTAAGGTTCTCTCCACCATATACTAGGATAGTGGCAAAAGAAATGTCCATTTGAAGACTTCCTCCCAATTTTGCACAAGATGATCTAGATAAAAGCATTCCAAATTTGGGAGGAATGTTAGTAACTACTATGTCTAATAACACACTCTTAACTGGTATTTGATGTAAATTGAAAACTAGATATTTAATAAGTCCTAAACATTAGAACCTCTTTGAATCAAAAGTATATAAGTCTTGATAGGTTCTAGTAATATCCAGATTAAGTTGTTCCATGGTGACTTTAGGCATTAGATTGTGTGAAGCACCAGAATCAAGCATACAATTGTATAACAGAGAATGATGCGCCTTTTAAGTCAGATAGAACGGTGGTAGATTCATCAATCATATCAAAACTAGGACCGAAATCTATAGTAGTTATTTCATTTTGTAGACTAATAATATCTCCTTCTTCATCCATATTATAATTTTTGATCCACTTAGCTACTCGATTTTTATACCCTAGATTTTTAGAGAGTTCAGAAAGTGGAATGGGAATTTTGATTTTTTCTAAATCTTTGTCAATGTTAAAGGTAGTCACTATTATTTTATCAATCTGAGCAGAGTCAGTTGACTGATTTAAAGGTTGAGAAGAAGTAGTTTTAGTTTCAGATGATTTCAGTTGAGGTTCAATTACTATAGGATTCTTGGGAAGTCTAACATGACCAAATCTAGGTCTTAAGTCATATCTTTGATTGAGTTCTGCAATAAAAAATTCAGAAAAGTATTTATACTTTATACTTAGCAACCTGAGAAGTATTTTGGTTTTCTTGAGGAATTTGGTTATGGGAAATAGGGACAATGTTAGTCTGAAAGGATGTTTGATCTAAAATATTAATGTCTCCAGTAATGGAAAAAGTATTGTCCTCGGGTTTTTGATCATCAAGCAACAATAAGGTAGGAACTTGTTGTTCATTATGAGGCCTTTGAAAAATTTGCAGTGGAGAAAATTTCTTGTACCGACCTTGGGCCTATTTTTGTTGTCTGGAAACAGTTTGTTGGACTATTCTTGGTTGATTTTCAATCCTTGAAATTCTATTGGATATATTTCTAATAATAGCTGTGATTTCATCAATTTTTGAATATTCACTTTTGGATTTAGAGGAAGATGCTTCTTGATTTTTTAATTTCCTTTGAGCTTTCTCTTCTTTAGCTCTTAGTTTATAAAATTCTTTGATAAATTTAGCTATTGGTTCACCAGGATTTCTTTTTAACTCTTCAAATTAAGTAAGAAGGTAAAAAAAATCTTTCTTTACCCCCCATCCAGGATTCTTCAAATTCAATAAGAAGGTAAACAACATCTTTCTTTACCCCCCATTGATTTTTAAAGATATTTATAAGTTCATTCCAGGGTTGAATAGAATCTGCTCTAAGTTGTCTAAACCAGATCCTAACATGACCTTCTAAGGACTCTACAAATAATCTCATATAAACATCTCCATGTTCGATGTTCATGTTGTCTGCAAAATCTAAAAAGGAAACTATATGATCTTTTGTTGAGGGGCCTATCTCTCCATTAAGTCTTGGTGAATGTTTGAATATCCATCAGGAAAATTTCCCAAGATGTTACAGAGAACCAGAGCACCATATCTAGCCTGTATAATGGGTTGAAAAGCCATGGATGATGTGGTTGATGTGGATGAGGATGATGATGAAGATGTAGGTGAATGAGAGTTAGAGGGTGGAGGAGAATGTGAAGGAGGAGGAAGTGAGTATCTTAAAGGGATTTTAAAAATTAGTTTTTGAACAGATGCAGTTAGATCTTATTCCTTATATTTGAATAATGGATTAGAATAGACATAAAATATCTCTTCTGGTTGATTAGAGTCTAATGGGATAGGATGATAGACTGGAGTAAAAAATCAATAGAGTTGGATTCATACAAATGCAAGCCCAATTATGTCTCAGATGTACATCAATCTACATGGAAGAATGGGACTTGATATGACTCAAGTGACACTGCCAACAAAGCTGACTGAAGATCTACTCCTTGAGAATAAATTTTAGCAACTCTAGGAGCTAATTGAGTCAACTCAGGTTGGGATGATAATACCAAATAGGGGTCTACGGATGAAATTTCTTTAGGGTGTAAGGATGAAGAGGCAGAAGAAGAAATTTTATGTTTTCTTTTCAAAGAGGCTTCCCTAATGAGTCTTTCTAGATCTGGTAAAGGGTTAACAATCTCAAATTTAGATCGAGCTCTAGTATGCTTAAAAGGAGACATTTTGAATCAGTATAATCGCCAGGTGAAAGGTTTTGACCTATACATGTATCCTTTATTCACCTTAAAGGAAAAGAGGAAAAATCGTTGTCCCTGGAAGATTTAGTTTTTACTCTTCGTCTCCTCAGAAATGATGCCAATCTGATTTTTTCCTTTGATATTTGAGATGATTTTGGTCAGTAATCATGCCAATGTTGGGAAAAATACTGAGAGGGGGGGGGGTGAATCAGTATTTAGAGCATACTCATAAATTTTTACTTTTTATTTCTCTAGAACCCATACGCTACTTTACTGAACACAACTCGCATATACACGCAGATAACCTTCATAAAACTCGCGTATATACAAAGATCTTACTATGCATTTAGTTCTTTACTTATATATATGCTTCATTCATTCATCGGATGTTTAGTTATTAGTAAGCATGTGTAGTAACAATAGAATAAACCATCACACATAAGCAACACACATGAACACCAGGATTTAAGGTGGAAACCCAAGTCGGGAGAAAACCACCGCTACCGTCGTCTCTGTCTTCAATATTTTTATTATAAAGAAAAAATTGTACAACCATGTACTGGCGCAGACTCATACCAGCACGCCGATACCCACCTGCAGAAGGCTACAACCTTCTCTCGTTTATGAGCCTCTCCTGGAAGGGAGCTACAACCCCATGCTCTCATTTACCAGCCTCTCCTAAAAGGGAGCTACAACCCCTTTCTCTCGTTTACCAGCCTCTCCTGGAAGGGAGCCACTACCCCCTGTACTCTTTTACCAGCTACCACTGGAAGGGAGCCACTACCCCCTGTACTCGTTTACCAACTACCACTGGAAGGGAGCTACGACCCCCTCACTGAAGGCTTTGACCTCCAGCACCTCTGTGGACCACGTTTCATCAATTTTCATACTGGAGCCAACAGATTCCATACAACACAACTTGTAGGCCACTTTTCATCATATTTTCAGACTGGACCCACTCCACACATTTAAGCTCAACATTCATCAAACTGAAACTTATAATGCCATCAATTCATTCATTGAATCATCAACCAATCAACCAACAACTTGATCTTCAATTAGGATATTCATCATTCAAACAACCCTATTTTGTATGAATACATCATTGACAGATAGCAGTAAAACAACAAAACAGATCAGACATTATATTCCACTTACTTCAGAAAACCCTAGGTTCCATACGCACTTTTACTTCACTGAATCTGCGTATGTACGCGCTTTCATGTAGACCAAACCGCATATAATTTTGTGTATTATTAAGAAAACCGTGTCTTCCCATACACTCTTTTCTTTAAGCAGACCTGTGTATACACGTGCTTATACTGAAGCGAACCTGCTTATACATTTGTAACTTTTCAGGACTGTGCAGCTCTTCAGATCAGATAAACAACTCATATTTCATCCTTTACTTCAGACAATATTTCACCTCATCTCAGATCTAAACATTCCATAAACAGATCTAGGAAATACATATACATTTCAGATCTAGACATCCTTCTTCATCATTTTCTTCATAGGTGCATCATAGATTCAGATCTATTAAATCAAGAACAGAGTTCATCCATGCAGATATTCCTTAGAGAGATTCATTCACAACCCTTACTCATGCACACTCTTTCACAATGATCTTCTTCTCCTTATATAGGTTTAGCCTTTATCAATACCATAAGTCAAAACCACACTTCTGATGGTATTCCTGGATGGGATCAAATAGATAATCAACATTCAATACAATGGGTCAATACCATGGTAACACCCCTTGGTATTCTAAATTTGGAGCGCAAAATGGCATACGCGACTTGGCACATAATTTTCCACGTGCATACGCTACTTCGTCTTAACTAACCCGCGTATTCTTTGTGACACTTCATATTTATCATTTTTCTAGCACTTACTGGAATTCCTTTCTTCTGTTACTTCTGAGCTGATCTATAGATACATCATCCTTACATATTTAACACATAGGTTGCTTATCATAGGCAACTCATCAAGTAGGTTTCATCAAAGTCAACACATTGTGTCGCATTGCTAACAATATTATTTCATCAAGTAGGTTGCCATCATTCATCAAGTAGGTTGCCATCAAGGACAACACATGCCAACAATCTCCCCCTTTGGACTTGATGGCAACCATGATGGTGTTTGATCATCACAACAGATAGATACATTGAATATAACCATTATGCAAACACCATGATGCTCTCCCCATATTCAAACGCCATGCTACTCTACCCCTTTGACATCAAAGGAAAAGGGCGGATCAAAGCCAAGACAAAGTTTTTCTCCACATGTAGAAAGAAGAGCTCTGTAGATCTGATGTGCATTGAAGTTACCATGCTCCCCCTGAGTTCATGCTGAATCTTCAACATAATATTTTAATGAGGTACATGACTCTATGACCTTTCCTATCACCAAGGACTCATACTTACATCAAGGATCCAACCAAGTCGATTTACATATTTGACTCAAGTACCCAACCAAGTGAGTTTACAACTATGAACAAGCCATTTTCATGATTGAATATTACAATTTACATCATAGGTCTCAACATAACCTTTTCATCAATTACAAATATGAATTTTTATAAAAAATACCAAAAGGACCTCAAGAAAGAGATCATATTTCAGAATCATCATAATGCCAACAATGCATTACATTCATCAATGCTAATGCTACCCCTAAAACTATGCATCCATGATCCAGATTTATGCAGGAACGCAACAAAATAAACATATAACCATAAATATAGAGATGCAGTGGAAATAACACTTCATTTCATTAATATCAAAGAACTGAAATTTGCTTACAGACAGAATGGAAATAAAACCAGCTAGGGCGCTGGTAGCTATCTCTAAGAAGAGATGTGGCGGCTACATGCCTCTGAACTGAGTTAAAATGAGGCTTGAGGGCCTATTTATCATTTAGAAACAATGGGAAATCCTAAACAGCAAAAACCCTAACCCTAGGAGATGAAGCGCCAAAACTATGGGCCCCGTTTGGGTAAATTGGTGTTTCAACTTCCCAGGGGCGTAACTTTGGCATACGATCTCCGTTTGACGCGTACCATACCTCGTTAGAAAGATCTATCCGAGGAATAAAAATTTGGAATGAGCAACATCGGTCCATGGACCCATGTTGCTCTCCGTTTTCCCAAAAAACGTCGTTTAGGGCCTCAAAACGGCTCCGGAAGTTTAGGACCCGAAAAACTGCTAAAAATAGTAAACTGTGCCGAAACTGAAAAACTGAAATAGAAAATGGTGGAGCCCCAAGTGGAATAGGCGGGTGACCACCAATATCCATCTGGATCATTCCTCCCCCCTTAGGAAGCAATGGTCCCCATTGCGTTAAGTTCCTCCATGAGATGAGGAAATTTCTGCTGAACTTGGTCCCTGGTGAACCACTTTCCTTGGTGCAGGAGTTGGCCAGCTTTGACAACCCGATACAGTTGGATCTGCTGTTGACGAGTGTTCTTGATTTACATGTCCATGATACAATCTGTGGTGGCCTGTTCCATGCAGTCTGGGTTTAACTCTGTTGGTGTGAGTTGTTCTGCAATGTCCGAGGTGTCCAGTAGAGGTGGGAAGTAAGGACGAAGGCGATCCACATTGAAGACTGGGTGCAGACCAAGGAATGGTCGAATACTGAGCTCGAAGGCATTGTTCCATACAGCCTTGGTGATGGTGTACGGCCCGTATCGGAGCAGGCGAAGCTTGCGGTGGGGTCCAGTGAGGCGCTCCTTCTGCAAATGTAGCCATACTTTGTCGCCCACCTAGAAGTTGTGGCACCCAGTGTTGATCATGGCGTTGCTTGTACTTGGCATTGGCTCTGTCCAATATATCATGAACCTATTGGCGGATGTGTTGAATGTGCTCGATGAAGGTACTTGCTTTGTCAACTTCAGACTGGACATGAGCTGAATTGGCCTGAGCAGCTGCAAATGGCATGGCTACGTCAATGGGACATAGTGGATGGAATCCCAAGCCCACCTGAAAGGGGCTATGGCCGATTGAACTGTGGAGAGCCTGATTATAACTATGTTGTACATAGGGGAGGCTCTCATCCCATGTGCGTGGATGCTTTGAATTATACATGTGAAAAATGTGTACAATCATTCTGTTGATGACCTCTGTTTGGCCATCTGTTTGGGGATGGAAAGTTGTGGACTTGGTGAGCTTGGTATCCAACATCGACCAGAGGCTGGACCAAAATGTGCTGAGGAACCTGCTATCCCGATCTGATATGATAGACTGTGGGATCCCAAAGTGCACCCACACTCGTTCAAAGAAGAGTTTAGCAGTGGCTTCTGCTGTGATATTCTTCTTGCAGGCCGCCATAATGGCCATCTTCGAGAATCTGTCGACGACCACAAAAACGCAGTCATTTCCATGCTTAGTAGAAGGCAGGCCCGACATGTAATCCATGGAGATGGATTCCCAAGGTCGACTAGGGGTAGGTAGAGGAGTATATAGGCCTTGCTTCTTGATGGTCGGTTTTGCAATGGCACAAGCAGTGCAGGATCTGATGTGCTTCTCGACATCCTTTCGAAGGTTTGGCCAATATAAATAATTCTATAGGATTGCTACTATTTTCTCGACCCCAAAATTCCCAGCGACTCGACTGTAGTGTGCTTCCCATATCATCTTGGCACGCTCGCTTGAAGGAACACAAAGGTGTCCCATGTGACATAAAAGTGTATCTTGGAGGTGAAAATTTGGAACTTGCGTACCCCCCAAGAGTGCCTTGTAAGTTTGGCTGAATTCTGGGTCACTTTCATAGAGAAGCAGCCAATCAGAAGTCTCATGCCCACAAGAGTTGAGCACAGTGGTGAGTGCCACGACCGGTGGTCGGCTGAGGTAGTTTGCAACATGATTGGTGCTACCCTTCTTGTACTTGATGTTCAAATGAAACTGTTGCAGATATGTGGACCACTTCTGATGGAGATCATTCTGAAACATCCCTTGTGTCTGTATGAACTGCAGGGGCCTGTGGTCTGTGTGGATGATTGTTTCCTTCCCCAAAATGTAATGCTTCCATTTTCGGCAAGCTTGCACAATGGAGTACATTTATTTTTCATATGTGGGGTACTTGCGAACTGTGTCAGACAATGTCTCACTGTGAAATGCCACTGGATGTCCCTGTTGAGTAAGAACTGCCCCAATAGCATAGTCAGAGGCATCTGTCTCGATCTCAAATGGCTGTTGCAAGTCTGGTAAAGTGAGCACTGGGGCAGAACAGAGGCGGTTTTTCAGTTCTGTGAACGCCTTCTGTTGAGGTTCCGACCAAAAAATTTTTTCTCTCTCTCCTCCCTTGGTGACTTGACTCAAGGGCCAAGTGATATGAGAGAATCCCAACACGAACCTCCGATAGAAATTAGCAAGACCCAGAAAGCTGCGAAGCTCTGTTATAGTGGTTGGGGCTGGCCAATCCCGAATGACTTGGATCTTGGCTGGATCCACATGCACCCCCTTTCATCAATAATGTATCCCAGATATTGAACCTGGGTCATGCCAAAAGTGCACTTCTCCAAATTGGCACACAACTTGTGTTGCCGCAGTGTTTGGAGGACTCGTCGGATGTGGTGAAGGTGCTCTTCCCAAGTCTGGCTGAAGATCAGAATGTCATCCAAGTACACCACTACAAATGAGTTGGTGAATGGCCGCAAGATGTCGTACATCATCCTCATGAAGGTTGCGGGAGCATTCGTCAACCCGAAAGGCATGACCAGCCATTCGAAAAGGCCTTCCTTGGATTTGAAGGCAGTCTTCCACACATCGGAGGGTTCAATTGGTACCTGGTGATACCCAGACTTCAGGTCGATCTTGCTGAAATATTTTGCACCTTTGAGTTGGTCCAGAAGGTCATCAATCCGTGGGATTGGGTACCTATTATGGACAGTGATCTTGTTCAGCGCCCGATAGTCAATACAGAGTCTCCACGTCCCATCCTTCTTCTGTACCAACACGATCGGGCTCCCACAGGGCGATGAACTTGGTCTGATGTGACCTTTCTGCAACAGCTCCTGAATCTGTCTCTTGATCTCATCATTCTCCAGAACAGAGCGCCGATAGATCGGTCCATTGGGTAGCGGCGCACCTGGGGTCAGATCAATCGGGTGCTTGACCTGACAGTGCAGAGGAACCCCTGTGGGTGAGGTGAATATGTCTCCGTACTCCTCCACAACCTTATCCATTTGTTGTTGTTGTGAAGAGGAGCCCTGTCTGGAGGATGTGGCCACAGTCTTCTTCTTGCCCTGGGGGCGGATCATCAGGAAAACGAATTTCCTGGTTTGGGAAATGAGCTTACTGCATTGTTTTGCAGTAACCAAAGAGATAGTCGTAGGAGGTGGTACCTCTGGTATTCTGTACAACTTATTTCCCAAAGTAATAATAACAGCACGAGGTCGAGACTCATACACAGCATGACGCTTCCACAAGTATGGTTGTCCTAATAATACATCAGAAACATCGATAGGAGCAACGTCACATAATACCTCATCCGTGAAGGGCTTGATGCTATAGGGAAGGCGACACTGCTGGCTGACGCAGAGATCTCGTCCTTGATGAAGCCACCCGATGGTGTATGGATGTGGGTGAGCTGTTGCCGGCAAGCCCAACCACTTCACGACGTTTTCTGAAATGAGGTTCTTTTGGCTCCCATTGTCGACAATGAACTATATCGGGGAGCCCTTTACCCACATCTGGGAGTGGAAGAGACGTTCCTCCTCCTTTGGATCTTCCGGTTCCTCCTTTTGGATCTTTGTAGTGGCAACAGTGGCGTTGGGCTCCGCATCAATAATCTGTTTCCCTTTTTCATTCGCCTTTTCAGGTTCTGATTCGGAGTCAGAGCATGCATCTGACTCAGAAGCCCTCATCTCGACCACTAGCGACTGCTTGGCCTGACACTCACTTGTGTTGTGAGTGGAGCTCTTATGGAACTCACACCACTTTCCCGTGTCCTTCTTTGGCTTTGCGGTGCTGTTCTTTTCTTGTGGCTTTGATGAGTTGTCTTTAGCCGCCATGCCTTGGCTCTGTCCTTTGTTCTGCGGTTTGGAAGCACCTTTCCCTTGCTTTTGATTCGCAGATCCAAAGTCTCGCTTCTTCTGTTTGAATTTTTGCTCAATCTTGGCAGCATACCGGTATGCCGTACCAAGCGAGGAGATGTCGAGGAACTCCATTTCCTCCTGAATGTATCTATGCAGACAGCTGCGATACTTTAGCACTAGATGTTTCTCTGAATCTTTGATACCCAACTTTGTGCGCAGGGTATGGAACAGATTCGTCAGCTCATGCACATCTTGATCCCTTTGTTGTCGCAGCGTGGTCCATTGTATGTACTTGTCCTCATAGCTCCCCACGGGATAGTACTGTTCCTTGACGGCGTCTTGGAAAGAATTCCAAGTTGGTACGGCCGAGAACAAAGAGGGTTATGTTTGGTCCTTGTTCTCACAGTAGGTTTCCCACCAGTCCTTAACATGGGGGGTAGCTTTGAGGAGTGCAAAAATAATCTTCTCCCAGTCTGAAAAGTCATGAACCGAGAAATATCCTTCTAACAGATTCAACCATCTATCTACAACATCTACGTCTATTTGACCCTAAAATATGAGAATGTCTAAATTTACTTGTACCTTAAAAGGAGTCGCGCCTCCAGAGTGGTTGCTGGATGCAGATGTGCCGCCGGTGGGTAGCCGTTGAAGGATCTGAGCAAAGTTATCCATCATCGCGTTCCTTTGTTTTTCGAGGGCCTCCTTGAGCAATATTTTGATAGGATCTCCTGCTCCCTCATCTTTCTTTTCGTCCCCCATGGGCGTCGGGTCGAGTTTGTGAGGGGTGATCTTGCAAAGGATGCTGCAAGATCGAGCCACTAGCTCCTCATACCAGGCCTCGTTGAGACATAAAGAAGGATGAAAAAGAAGACGCTACGATACTGATCTAGATTTATACAGGGCTTAACAAATATTACTAACCATAAATGAAATCCAATGGGAAACTCTTCACTTCATTTAAACAATATCAAAGAACTGAAATTTGCTTACAGACAGAATGGAAATAAAACTAGCTAGGCCGCTGGTAGCTATCTCTGAGAAGAGATGTGGCGGCTACAGGCCTCTGAACTGAGTTACAATGAGACTCGAGGGCCTATTTATCATTTAGAAACAATGGGAAATCCTAAACAGCCAAAACCCTAACCCTAGGAGATGAAGCACCAAAACTATGGGCCCCGTTTGGGTAAATTGGTGTTTCAACTTCCCAGGGGCGTAACTTTGGCATACGATCTCCATTTGACACGTACCATACCTCGTTAGAAAGATCTATCCAAGGACTACAAATTTGGAATGAGAAACATCGGTCCATGGACCCACGTTGCTCTCCATTTTCCCAAAAAACATCATTTAGGGCCTCAAAACGGCTCCAGAAGTTTAGGACCTGAAAAACTGCTAAAAATAGTAAACAGTGCCGAAACTGAAAAAATGAAATAGACAATGGTGGAACCCCAAGTGGAATAGGAAGGTGACCACCAATATCCACCTGGATCAATCCATATGATCAAAACTCCTCCTTAGCTTTGTGCAACCTGGATACTTTCAACATCCAATCATCAAGGCATGGTCACCCAATATCAGAGAATGGAATAGAAATATAAGAGCTAAAACATCATCAGAGATACCAAACAGCATCAGAGATACCAAACCGCACTGCAGCTGTGCTGAAGAATGCTGATCCAGAAGAATTTTGTCAGCAAATAACCATATGCAGTTTTATGTGCCTAAACTCGCATATATATGCGACTGTCCTTCAGGAAATCCGTGTATCCCATTTAATCTTCTGAAATTAAGCAGTTCTGATCTTGTACAAGGCAGGGACAATTCCCAGCTTCCATCTGAGATATTCGAATGCTTCCCTGGGATATATGAGAGAAGAAATATAGGACAATGTAGCTATGTTTTCAAGTGTCATCCAATCATTTGTAGCATAAGTGCATCAATAACCAAGCCTTCAGATTTTTTTTTTATTTTTTTTTTTTTGCAGCATCAACAAATTCTTCCCAAGAGGAATTATCATATCAGAACAACTTCTTCAATAGATAGTACGTGTCAAAAAATCATCCATGTGATCTAATATCACCAAGATATTCAAGATTCATCATGATGTAATATGCATAAGAAAAAGATCTCAACCATAGCAACAAACTCTGCATGATCTATTCTTATCTCTGAATCATAAGACATCCAACTTATTCATGTGTGAAAACAAAAGATACTCTTCATCAAAAGTAAACATGGCTCATCCATAAAATCATCATAAGAAACCATGTATCATGTCATCATCATTTGAGAACTAAGGAATAAGCAGATATAATGCCAACAACGCAATCATTAATAGTTAGACTGATGCTCCCCCTGAACCTGTACTCCTGTTCTTGAGCTGAATCACTGTTTTCCTTAACAGAAAAGCATACGCTTATTTCTCCAAAGTAACTCGCGTTTATACGCGGCTTTTGTTCACTAAACCCATGTATGGAAAGTGAAACACAGAAAATTTCCGCAACTTCATCTCCCCCTGAATTTGTACCACTTGTACCTATTTTCTTCACATCAGATGCACTGTTAGAAATAAAAATAACCAGAATTACCAAACCAACCATGGAAATCACCATACATTGCTCCCCCTGTGATGATACATTACTAATCCATATAATGTATCTCACATCATCCCTGCAGTCATTATTAGAAGTAAGCTTCAGAAGCGGATGACTGCAGTAGGGTCAATATTCCCTACGTTTCTGACCGGTCCTCCTTCTTTTTCCAGCTTTGTTTGAAACTTCTTATTGTCTGCTGGAAATTATCCAATTTCTCAAATCTGTTCATCCTGCACTCCTTTTCCACATGTCCATACTTGTTACAAGCATAACATCTTACATGACCAGAAAAATAAGCATAAGGATCATAATGTGTTTTTCTATTATTTCTTCTATTGCAATCAACTTCTTTATGACCATACTTGCTGCATGAAAAACAATATCCCTTAAAGAAACCAGTGTACTTTTCTGTGTAGAATCTGTTTGTATGTGACTAAAATTATTTGCTTCTGCAATTGGCTGCAACATGCCCATAATTATGACATTTAAAGCATTCAACATTATTTATGCTTCTATAGTTATGAGGGAATGATTTCTTTTGAGAGTTCATGATTGTCAATTGACCTTTTGTTTCTTTCAACACTTCAGGTTTTGCATTGACATCCTTTGACTCTTTAGCACTTCCTTGTGAACTAGATTCTCCTTTAACAGTTTCATGAAAACCAAGGCCAAATTTAACAGAAGGAGACCTTTGACTACTAAGAATATTGTCCAAAATATTAGTACTATCTTGAAACCTCAAGAGTTTATCTTTTTCTTCTAATTTACCTTTGAGAATATTTACCTCAACCTCCAAGCTCTGGCATTGCTTCTTCATACTTTCTTCAACCCTTTTTCCTTCTTCTACTTGATCATTCAACTTTAAAATTTCTTCCTTCAACCAATTTTCTTGTTCTTCAAATGTTTGTAGAAGTTCTTCATTCTTCTTATTTGTTTTTTCTAGATCCTTTTTTAGAGAGATGACTTTTGCTTCAAGTCCTTCCTTTTCAAATGATAGTGGTTCTTCATTCTTCTTATTTTATGTTTTGAAATCTACTTTTAGACAGATGATTTCTGCTTCAAGTTTTTCACTTCGATTGGTTGCATAAACGTACAACTTTTGATACTTGTCTATCTATCCATTTTGTATTTCTATCTTTCATTCATTCTAGAGATCACATCTTTGTAGATAGATTCCTTCTTTTTAAATTGATCCCAATATTTACTTTCATCACTGATCTTGATATTTTCTTCTAGACTCATACTGTTACTTTCACTATCTTCATCATTGCATGCACAAGAAAGTGGATCACAAGAACAAAAATCAATACCTGTTTCCTCTTCTTGATTTTCTATTGCACATGTTTTATGAGGTATCTTCTTTATTTGAGTAGCCTTCTTCTTTTTCTTCTTTTCCATGAGCACTTGCAGATATTGGTCAGAATATTCTTCATCCTCATTTGTCATTTCATCATTATCTTCATTTTCATAATAACTCTTTCTCTTTTCAAATTGTTTCTCTTTATCATGATTTTCTTCATAGGAACATTTAGCAGCATAATGACCAACTCTCCCATAAGTAAAACACTTGAAGGGAAGCTTACCTTTGAATCTTCTAGTACCTGGTTGGAGTTTTCTCACAAAATTTGCTTCTTCTTCTTCTGATATATAACTTGATTCCTTGACAACTTCCTTTTCTTTTCCTTTTGCACATGCCTTAAAGAAAACTTCTCAGATTTGAGAGGGACCTTATTTTCTCATTTCAAAAGCAGTTAGAATACCATGTAGTTGAACAATAGTAAGAGTTTGCAGATCTTTCCTTTCTTCAATAGCTGATACTTTTGACTCAAATTTTGAGGTCAAAGATCTTAAGACTTTTTCCACCAGAGTAGTATCGGTTATGGTTTCACCCAAACTTCTCATACCATTTACAATATCATCTAGACGCAAAAATAAACTAGCAATACTCTCATCACTATGCATCCTTAAATTTTCATATTCAATTCTGAGAGTTTGGATTTTTTCACTTTTTACCTTTGTATCTCCTTCATAGCTCAGAATGATCTTGTCCCATATTTCTTTTGCTGAATTTAGCTGCATCACTTTAGCAAATTCTGGTTCAGACATGCTTCCTAATAAAACATTGACTGCTTTGGCATTGATTTCATATTTCTTCCTTTCTGCTGCATCAGTAGGAATACTTGCCGGATATTGATAACCTTCTTCCACGATTGCCCATACTTCTGCACGAAGACTTTGAAAATATGCTTTTGTTCGTATCTTCCAAAATAATAGATTACTTCCATTGAATAGAGGTGGCTTTAGAGACAATACTCCTTCATGACTTCCCATTGCGATAGATCTCCTTCAAGCGATCAAGCTTCTGCAGAAGGACCTGCTCTGATACCATTTTTTGGGAAAAATAATGAGAGGGGAGGGTGAATCACTATTTAGAGCATACTCAGAAATTGTTACTTTTTCTTTCTCTAGAACCCATACGCTACTTTACAGAACACAACTCGTGTATACACATGGATAACCTTCATAAAAATCGCGTATATATAGAGATCTTATTATGCATTTAGTTCTTTACTTAGATCTATGCTTCATTCATTCATCAGATGTTTAGTTATTAGTAAGCATGTGCAGTAATAACAGAATAAAAAATCACACATAAGCAACACACATGAACACCAGGATTTGAGGTGGAAACCCAAGTCAGGAGAAAACCACCATTGTCGTCGTCTCTGTATTCAATATTTTTATTATAAAGAGAACATTGTACAACCATGTACTGGCGTAGACTCATACCAGCATGCAGGCACCCACCTGCAGAAGGCTACAACCGTCTCTCGTTTACCAACCTCTCCTAGAAGGGAGCTACAACCCCCTGCTCTTGTTTACCAGCCTATCCTCGAAGGGAGCTACAACCCTTGCTCTCGTTTACCAGCCTCTCCTGTAAGGGAGCCACTACCCCCTGTACTCTTTTACCAGCTACCACTGGAAG
>JAXQQM020081810.1:0-18439 GCA_034641835.2 Pinus albicaulis
AGAACACATCACGTGATTTCTTAAACTATAAATCCTGCTATCGTGCTATTTTTTTTTCCTCGAGAAAAAAGCGTAATTTTATTACTGCAGGTGAGTATAAAATTACAATGAGAAAACACATAGTTGTGTGTTCAGAAAGACAAACCCAGTAGTTTGTTTTACAATGACAGATACATAGTGAAAAAATATGCATGGTCCAATAGCTGATAAATAACAAAAACAAAAACAAGTTGTTCATCCTATAAAGAGCAGGCAGATCCTAAAAAACACAATCACTGCGCTGCTAATAGACTTTCCCACAAAGAACCTCTACCAATAGAGAAATGTTTATACATTTCTTTCATGATACAGAAACAATGTTCAGTCCTTCAATAAAACACGAGCCAGCGGATTCACCCTTCTGTATGTAACCAAGAATTGTTAAGTAGCCAGGGAACCCTTTTACGCCAATGACACTGTGTCCAGCCCACAGTAGAAACCCCTTCGTTGAGAAATCCAGCAAAAAACGCACTCTGCAAGCACAAAAGAACAGAGGATGCGCTTTTTCAAGTGCTCAGCCATAAAATCAAAGAAGAATTCGAAACCAGATGAGACTTCGACCCACTGCAGTCTGTCAGTCTGTCCATTGTAAACTGTCCATCGCCCTGAAGAACCCAAAAAAACAGTAGTAGTTCGAGGTCCTCAACGGCAAATAAATGTGATGATAAGCACACACCAAAGTATACAGCCAAGGAAATAAGTTGATCCAGGTGGATATTGGTGGCCACCCGCCTATTCCACTTGGGCCCCCACCATTGTCTCTTTCAGTTTTTCAGTTTTGGCATAACTTACTATTTTTAGCAGTTTTCGGGTCCTGAACTTCCGGAGCCGTTTTGAGGCCCTAAACGACGTTTTTTGGGTATGAGATTTGTTGCGATTTGATCACAAAAGTTGTAGTCCTCGGATAGAGCTTTCTAATGATGTATCATGTGCATCAAACAGAGATAGTATGCCAAAGTTACGTTCCTGGGAAGTTGAAACACCAATTTACCCAAACGGGGCCCATAGTTTTGGCTCTTCATCTCCTAGGGTTAGGTTTTTGGGATGTTGAGGGTTCTCCATTGTTTCTCAATAATAAATAGGCCCTCGAGCCTCATTGTAACTCAGTTCAGAGGCCTGTAGCCACCACATCTCTTCTCAGAGATAGCTACCAGTGTCCTAGCTAGTTTTATTTCCATTGTCTGTAAGCAAATTTCAGTTCTTTGATATTAATGAAATGAAGTGTTATTTCCGCTGCATATCTATATTTATGGTTATGTGTTCATTCTGTTGCATTCCTGCATAAATCTGGATCAGTGGTATCAGAGCGGTCTGCTTTTTCTCGATCCTTCTTTGCATGTCCCCAACGAGGTCGGGGTATAAGGAGCTAGGGCTTGATCTGGTGGAACCTTTGCAAGATTAGCCTCGCAAGCCTCGACGGACGCCCATGGGGGACGAAAAGAAAGATGAGGGAGCAGGAGATCCTATCAAAATATTGCTCGAGGAGGCCCTCGAAAAACAAGGCAACGATGATGGATAGCTTTGCTCGGATCCTTCAGCGACTGTTGCACGGCGGGCGCATGCATCATTAGCCCTGCGGGTTGCGACTCCTTTTAAGGTACAAGTAAATTTTGACATTCCCATATTTGAGGGTCAAATCGATGTAGATGCCATAGATAGATAGTTGAATCTATTAGAAGGATATTTCTCAGTTCATGACTTTTCCAACTGGGAGAAGATTATTTTTGCACTCCTTAAAGCTACCCCCCATGTCAAGGACTGGTGGGAAACCTACTGTGAGAACAAGGACCAGACAGAATGCTCTCTGTTCTCGGCTATACCAACTTGGAATTCTTTCTGAGATGCCATCAAGGAACAGTACTATCCTGTGGGGAGCTATGAGGACAAGTACATACAATGGACCACGCTGCGACAACAAAGGGATCAAGATGTGCACGGGCTGACGAATCTGTTCCATACCCTGCGCACAAAGTTGGGTATCAAAGATTCAGAGAAACATTTGGTGCTAAAGTATCGCAGTTGTCTGCACAGATACATTCAGGAGGAAATGGAGTTCCTCGACATCTCCTCGCTTAGTACGGCATACCGGTATGCTGCCAAGATTGAGCATAAATTCAAACAGAAGAAGCGAGACTTTGGATCTGCGAATCAAAAGCAAGGAAAAGGTGCTTCCAAACCGCAGAACAAAGGACAGAGCATGGCGGCTAAATACAACCCGTCAAAGCCACAAGAAAAGAACAACACCGTAAAGCCAAAGAAGGACACGGGAAAGTGGTGTGAGTTCCATAAGAGCTCCACTCACAACACAAGTGAGTGTCGGGCCAAGCAGTCGCTAGTGGCCGAAATGAGGGCTTCTGAGTCAGATGCATGCTCTGACTCCGAATCAGAACCTGAAAAGGCAAATGAAAAAGGGAAACAGATTATTGATGCGGAGCCCAACGCCACTGTTGCCACTGCAAAGATCCAAAAGGAGGAACCGGAAGATCCAAAGGAGGAGGAACGTCTCTTCCACTCCCAGATGTGGGTAAAGGGCTCCCCGGTACAGTTCATTGTCGACAATGGGAGCCAAAAGAACCTCATTTCAGCAGACGCCGTGAAGCGGTTGGGCTTGCCGACCACGACTCACCCACATCCATACACCATCGGGTGGCTTCACCAAGGACGAGATCTCCGTGTCAGCCGGCAGTGTCGCCTTCCCTATAGCATCAAGCCCTTCACGGATGAGGTACTATGTGACGTTGCTCCTATTGATGTTTCTGATGTATTATTAGGACAACCATGCTTGTGGAAGCGTCATGCTGTGTATGAGTCTCGACCTCGTGCTGTTATTGTTACTTTGGGAAATAAGTTGTACAGGATACCAGAGGTACCACCTCCTGCCACTATCTCTTTGGTTACTGCAAAACAATGCAATAAGCTCATTCTAAAAACGGGGAAATTCTGTTTTCATTGATCCGCCCCAGCGGGGCAAGAAAGGCGTAGCCCACGACCTCAGACTGAGGCCCCTCATGCGACAACAACGATGGATAAGGTCGTGGAGGGAGTACGGGGACATATTCACCTCACCTGAGGGGTTCCTTTACCTTGCAGGTCAAGCACCCGATGATTTGACCCAGTGTACTACCCCAATGGACCGATCTATCGACGCTGCAATTACTGGAAATGATGGGAAATCAAAAGGCGATTAAGGAGAGCACGTGCAGAGAAAGATCCCTGGAATAAATTCCTTGTCTGTGGGAGCTTAGATCGTGGTAAGGAAGAAGGGTGGTGATGGGGCTATTATTAATTATCGAGGCTGTTGAACAAGATCACTTTGTCGTTGATGGTACCCAATCACGGATTGATGACCTTAGACCAACTCCAAAAGGTGCAAAATATTTCAGTAAGATCGACCTAAAGTCTGGGTATCACCAGGTACCAATTGAACCCTCTGATGTGTGGAAGACTGCCTTCAAAGCTAAGGAAGGCCTTTTTGAATGGCTGGTCATGCCTTTCGGGTTGACGAATGCTCCCGCAACCTTCATGAGGATGATGGACGACATCTTGCGGCCATTCTCCAACTCATTCGTAGTGGTGTACTTGGATGACATTCTGATCTTCAGCAAGACTTGGGAAGAGCACCTTCATCACATCTGACAAGTCCTCCAAACACTGCGGCAACACAAGTTGTGTGCCAATTTGGAGAAGAGAGCTTCGCAGCTTTCTGGGTCTTGCTAATTTCTACCGTAGATTCGTGTTGGGATTCTCTCATATCACTTGGCCCTTGAGTCAAGTCACCAAAGGAGGAGCGAGAGAAAAATTCTTTTGGTCGGATCCTCAACAGAAGGCGTTCAAAGAATTGAAAAATCGCTTCTGTTCTGCCCCAGTGCTCACCTTACCAGACTTGCAGCAGCCATTTGAGATCGAGACAGATGCCTCTGACTATGCTATTGGGGCAGTTCTTACTCAACAGGGACATCCAGTGGCATATCACGGTGAGACATTGTCTGAGACAGTTCGCAAGTATCCCACCTATGACAAAGAAATGTATTCCATTGTGCAAGCCTGTCGACAATGGAAGCATTACATTTTGGGGAAGGAAACAATCATCCACACGGACCACCGGCCCTTGCAGTTCATACAGACACAAGGGAAGTTGCAGAATGATCGCCATCAGAAGTGGTCCACATATCTGCAACAGTTTCATTTGAACATCAAGTACAAGAAGGGTAGCACCAATAATGTTGCAGACTGCCTCAGCCGACCACCGATCGTGGCGCTCACCACTGTGCTCAACTCTTGTGGGCACGAGACTTTTGATTGGCCGCTTCTCTATGAGAGTGACCCAGAATTCGGCCAAACTTACAAGGCACTCTTGGGGGGTACGCAAGTTCCAAATTTTCACCTCCAAGATGCACTTTTATGTCACACGGGACACCTTTGTGTTCCTTCAAGCGAGCGTGCCAAGATGATATGGGAAGCACACTACAGTCGAGTCGCTGGGCATTTCGGGGTCGAGAAAACAGTAGCAATCCTGCAGAAGTATTTCTATTGGCCGAACCTTCGAAAGGATGTCGAGAAGCACATCAGATCCTGCACTGCTTGTGCCATTGCCAAACCGACCATCAAAAAGCAAGGCCTATATACTCCACTACCTACCCCTAGTCGACCTTGGGAATCCATCTCCATGGATTACATGTCGGGCCTGCCTTATACTAAGAATGAAAATGACTGTGTTTTCGTGGTCGTTGACAGATTCTCAAAGATGGCCATTATGGCGGCCTGTAAGAAGAATATCACAGCAGAAGCCACTGCTAAACTCTTCTTTGAACGAGTGTGGGTGCACTTTGGGATCCCACAGTCTATCATATCAGATCGAGATAGCAGGTTCGTCGACACATTTTGGTCCAGCCTCTGGTCAATGTTGGACACAAAGCTCACCAAGTCCACAGCTTTCCATCCCCAAACAGATGGCCAGACAGAGGTCGTCAACAGAATGATTATACACATTCTGCGCATGTACAATTCAAAGCATCCACGCACATGGGACGAGAGCCTCCCTTATGTACAACATAGCTATAACCGGGCTCTCCACAGTTCAATTGGCCATAGCCCCTTTCAGGTGGGCTTGGGATTCCAGCCACTATGTCCCATTGACGTAGCCATGCCATTTGCAGCTGCTCAGGCCGATTCAATGCACGTCCAGTCTGAAGTTGACAAAGCAAGTAGCTTCATCGAGCGCATTCAACACATCCGCCAACAGGTTCATGATATATTGGAAAGAGCCAATGCGAAGTACAAGCAGTGCCATGATCAACACCGGGTACCACACAAATTCCAGGTGGGCGACAAAGTATGGCTGCATTTGCAGAAGGAGCGCCTCACTGGACCTCACCGCAAGCTTCGCCTGCTCCGATACGGGCCGTACACCATCACCAAGGCTATAGGTAACAATGCCTTCGAGCTTAGTATTCCACCATTCCTTGGTCTGCACCCAGTCTTCAATGTGGATCGCCTTCGTCCTTACTTTCCACCTCTACTGGACACCTCGAACATTGCAGAACAACTCACACCAACAGAGTTAAACCCAGACTGCATGGAACAGGCCACCACAGATTGTATCATGGACATGCAAATCAAGAACACTCGCCAACAGAAGATCCAACTGTATCGGGTTGTCAAAGCTGGCCAACTCCTGCACCAAGGAAAGTGGTTCACCAGGGACCAAGTTCAGCAGAAATTTCCTCATATCATGGAGGAACTTAACGCAATGGGGACCATTGCTTCCTAAGGGGGGAGGAATGATCTAGGTGGATATTGGTGGCCACCTGCCTATTCCACTTGGGCCCCCACCATTGTCTCTTTCAGTTTTTCAGTTTTGGCATAACTTACTATTTTTAGCAGTTTTCGGGTCCTGAACTTCCGGAGCCGTTTTGAGGCCCTAAACGACGTTTTTTGGGTATGAGATTTGTTGTGATTTGATCATCAAATCGTCACAAAAGTTGTAGTCCTCGGATAGAGCTTTCTAATGATGTATCATGTGCGTCAAACGGAGATAGTATGCCAAAGTTACGTCCCTGGGAAGTGGAAACACCAATTTACCCAAACGGGGCCCATAGTTTTGGCGCTTCATCTCCTAGGGTTAGGTTTTTGGGATGTTGAGGGTTCTCCATTGTTTCTCAATAATAAATAGGCCCTCGAGCCTCATTGTAACTCGGTTCAGAGGCCTGTAGCCGCCACATCTCTTCTCAGAGATAGCTACCAGCGCCCTAGCTAGTTTTATTTCCATTCTGTCTGTAAGCAAATTTCAGTTCTTTGATATTAATGAAATGAAGTGTTATTTCCGCTGCATCTCTGTATTTATGGTTATGTGTTTATTCTGTTGCGTTCCTGCATAAATCCGGATCACTGTGTCCAGGCTACACATTTAGAAGCTAGAGGAAAGAATAATTTTGATGAGGATAGTAATTTCAAAAACAAAGGAAAGAAGAGAATTGCAAATTCAAGAAAAGACAAAGGAAAGTTCTTTTGCAAGAACTGTTCAAAGACAAGTCATAATGAAGATCATTGTTGGAAGCTTAATCTTGAACTGAAACCATAAAAATACAAGAACAAGAACAAGACGAAAGAAAAGGAGAAAACTGTAGAAAAAGTTGAGCAAGACTTAGGGTCAGACTCAGGAGATGAGACAAAAATCATAGCCATGGTTTTGAAGAACATTAAGGGGAAAGAAGTGGTACAAGACACAACTCCCAGTTCTAGCTCTTTGAATTGTCACAAAGATACTCATGAAGAAAAGAGGAGGATAGAGCTTTTCCATGTGAGGGTAATTTCAAAACATACCAAAATTGACACACTATTTGACAATGGGTCACAAGCGAATCTTATATCTGGAGACTTGGTAAAGCAGCTTAAACTTGAGACCATTCCACATCTAAAGCCTTATCCACTTGGATGGATATGTAAGGATGCCAATTTGCAAGTCTCAAGGAAGTGCATATTGCGCTTTGCAATAACTTCACACTTTATTGACAGAATGGAACTTGATGTGGTGTCGCTTGATATCTCAGGTATTGTTTTGGGAAGTCCTTATTTATTTGACAAGAAGGCTATCTTTCATCGCCATGAAAACAAGTATCACTTGTTCAAAGATAGTAAAGAGTACATTGTGAGAGCTCACAAGAAGAAGCTGGAATCTTCTTTACTCCATGCAAGTCAACTGAAAAGACTGGTTACTGCAAGTCAAAGTCTAACTTTGTTGATGTTGACACGACCAGATTTTGAGCATTCGCCTTTTTATGATGTTGCTAATGATTTGTCTCAGTTTAATAATAGTTTGTCTTTGAAAGAAGATGATGTTATGTTGCGAAAACTACCTTTTGGGTCAGCCAATGCAGAGAATGAAGTGTCAAATCAAAGCAGTGCAAGCAAGAAGGACACCCAATGCAGCATGGGAAAAAGTTGGTTTCAGAATGGTAGAATTCGCCATGGGAACAGTTTGCAAGGTGAAAGTTATTTTAAGTCTTCTGGGAAGTTTGATCAGTGTAGAAAATTTTTGTTTTCTGCAGATTACAATTGCTGTTCTGCAAATTTTAATAATTTGCATCATGACTCCATCAATCTTAGCAATGGTCGAACAGTTGATTCCAGAGACAGATTATCATTTTCTCAAAAGATTCATTTGATGAAATCGGGTAGATTTCAGTTATTCAAGGGTGGAAGAGTGCAGAATTAGTCTCCACATCATCAGTTTCAGTAATCAGAAAGCTTTTGAGGGTCCAAAAGCTTCCCATTTGAGAGGTGTGATCAGGAGATCAAGTCTCTTGTAGAAGAATGCTCAAAAATGAAGTTGCTCAGAATCGGTCCAAACTAGATCGACTGGAAAAAGCTTGGAAAAAAAATCCTGTAGACTTGAACAACACTGAAAACCGACGCCGTATGAGGAAGATATTCAGCTTTGAAGTTTGCCAATTTCAATTAAAAAATGGCCAAAATTGACTTAAATTTTTTTTTTAATTAAAAAAAGAATATTCCACAGAATATTCTCAGAATATTTTGTGGAATATTCCACAAAATATTCTGTGGCATATTTCGCATGTGGCCAATCAAAAGGCGCCACGTGGCCAGCCTAAAGGCCGCCACGTGGCCCCAAGATTCATATGAAATTGGCATTCAAAATTATGTTTTAGTCGCGGTGAGGTTCGACCTCGGGTCAGGGCGGACAAAGACAAGTGGCTTGACCATTGGGCCACTGCAATAGTTTTTGAAACCATTGGATTCAGGATATTATTTAAATGTTATATTTTTTGTGGGACGTGGTCCCGTGGACACGCACCTAGGGCAGACTATATTTAATACATATTGTTATAAACATATCCAATGCTGATTATAACTCAAAGTTTTAAAATGATTTTCGGAGGTTGTGGTCACGTGGACCCTTATCTCTTTAGCCCCTCCAAATTCAATGATAATTTTGGTGGACCCCAAATTCAGCGCCTAACTCCAGATTTGTCGGTGCTATCTGGCAGTTAGCCAGATTTAGCTGGAGTTTTTCTAGGTGACACTGGGCAAACTTCAGTTAGCCATAACTTTGGCTAGGGAAGTCCATTTGGGACGAATTGTTTTTTGATTTTGGGGTATTGAAGCATTATGGAGCTGTTGGGATAGGTTGTAGAGCCATCAGGGTGCTCTATCAGTGATTTTACCAACGATTTTGGTTGTGGAGCCACTATGGCCGAATGAAAGATCAGCTGTGTTGGACTATACTTATCCAATGGAGGTGAATGAATAGTCGATTTATACTGATTTCAGCCTTCTGTTTCTGAATTTGTAGCTTATTTTTCCTTTTGAGGATTTCTACACAGTGTAATTCTTAATTTGAGCATTAATGAAAAAGGGAAAAGCCTAATTAGAGGCTTTTGGACCCAGCAGAGGTAGCCCAAGAGAGGGGTGAACTACTTAAAAAAATGCTTACTGTTATGCTGTGCATTTTTTCCGTTATATTTTAGATTCTGCTGCATTAAACAGTAACTTTTCATAAGTACACTTTTCCCAAGAAGGCTTATACAGTGAACAAAATTCATTAGTTCAACTTCAAACCACATTAATTCATTTCTAGAATACTTGAACTTGATTATTCACACATAAAATTTTGATTAATGAATACTTTGCACATAAACAAATAATTTCCTTGATCTGATCTATTTCAGTGTTTACATTTTATTTCTTTAGGCAGAGCCAATTTGTGGGCTAGAAGCTTCTGGTTTCATCCTTTCTAGTAAAGGTGAAATAGCCAGTAAAAGCCCCCTACTGTCAATATCTGTATGAGAAATACTTTGCTCTCACAATTTCAGATCAAGGCACATACCCAATCTGCATCTAATTCCATCTAACAATTCTAATGACCAAAAAAAATCCATCCCCAACCTTCTCTTCTCTACTACATAGTCCCTAGGAAATTTGGTCACCCCCTTCCGTGTAGTCACACACCTTCCAAGTTCTGCTAGCACCCCCATCTCAGGTAGTCCATCCATTGGAAAGGTTTTATCACATTGGAAAGTCCAAAAAGCAATGCATATCCCTACCTCAAAGCCATCATACTAGTGATACCATGCTTATGGAAATAAATGGACACTATTGCGTACCAGTGTCTCATAATGGCCCTCCTCATGAAATGCTTTACGATCATACTGCTGCATGTTCCAATTCCTTTTACTAACACAACTAGTTATTTCAATCGATTTCAACCACCAAAAAAAGCATGTCCATGCATTCCTGTATGAAGCACATAACTGCCATTAGATTCAAAGTAAATTGAAATAAATTCACGTCGTACCTCATTGGTAGCTTGTCAACAAGGTACACTTGCAATTCTATTCAGTTCCTATCACAACAAGTCAAACTAGTTTTTTAATCAAATCACCACATATAAACATATCACATTTGATTAGCTCAAAAAAACCATAATAAATCATAATCATAAATCACATGTAACCATCATAAACCATAATCATAGATCACATGCATAACTAAAACTGAAATAAAATATTGATACTTGTCCTTCAATCGACTCTTACTTCTACCTTTACCCTTTGTCCTTTTCGTACACACATCAGATTAGTTGCCACACTCGACAAGAACCCAATGCCTTCTCTTAAACCATGTACACAAACACATAGTGTGCATGACACACATGCAACCACACATGACATACATCACCATATAATACATGCATCTACACCTGATATATGACACATACATTGAAACCCAATGTTCAACAAAACACAATACGTACTCCTACACCATGTGTATAACACAACACATACACCTACACCCAGTGTACAACAAAACACATACACCTACACCCAGTGTACCGCAAAACACATACATATTAGTACACAGAGTACAACACAAAAAATACACATGTCAAGGTACCACGACTACACAATGCACATACATAGTACCACATGCCCGCAACACAACATGTACAACATGCACACAATACCACATGTATAACAGTACCATATGCATAACATGAAACAATATCGCCTATAAAAAACACCACCTGTACACAACACCACCTGCACAACATTTGCACGACATCACATGTACACAACACCACCTGCACAACGTGTACACAACGCCACATGTAGATTAGCACACCACGTGTACAAAGTGTACACAATACCCCATGTACACACCACCACATGCATGACATGTACACGACACCTCATGTACACAATGCCACATGCACAACATGTACACAACACCACCTGCACACAACACCACATGCACAACATGTACACAACAACACATGCACACAACACCATATGTATAGTCATGCACACAACACCATATGTACAACTTGAAGAAAACACCATATGTATATATCACTTCATATAAAACATGTACATAGCACCACATGTACACAACACTGGATATCCAACCTGTGCACAACACCATATGTACACAAAACCACATATCCAACGTGTGCACAACATGATATGTGCACAACACTACATATCCAACATGTACATAGCATCATATATACCCAACAATACATATGAAATATGCACAAAACACCATATATAAAACATGCATACAACCTCATATGTACACAATACTACGTATGTTACATGTACACATCACCATAGGTACAATCACTGAATATACAACATGCACCACATATACATAATAGTAGTACTGCACATCCAAACCCACATTGTCTCTAACAAGAAACCTTGCTTTCCAATTTCTCTCTTTCATCCATGCTCATCCTAACATGCCATGGATCACGTTGTTTTCATTCTGCTGATGTATCTCCCAGAATTTCCTGTCCAACACATAGGCATATTGTTAGATCTAAGACTTTTGTGATCCATAATGTAGATAAAATTTTCTTTTGGAATAATCACATCACCTAATCCTAATGATGTGATTATTCCGAAAGACATTTTATCTACATAGGCATATTATAAACACATAATATAAACTCATATCCACATGATACTAACCTCATAAATTTTTTAGTGCTACTCTTCCCACTTGATTTATCATAAGACCAGAAACCTCTTCATGCCATTCACCTACATAAGAAACCATTCCTCCACAGAATGGTCCCTGACAAACCTGTCAGACAGTGACATAGATACTTACATACATATATTTATATAATGATTAGCATAAAATAATCATGATCCTGTAAGGAAATGACATGCATACACACACATACATATAAACATTAACATTAAACAGTCATGATCCATGGCGACCCTGTCAGACATGACATACATACATATATAAACATAATCATTCTCATTATCACAACATAATTAGCAAATATCATAAGGTCAAGGTTAGATAAATCCATTTATTCATGCACAACATGCAAAACCTTGAGAGAAATATTTCCCAACATAGCCAAGGCATCTAACAACTCAAATCCATTTAGTTCACCTTTCCTGTTACGTTTCTCATGATTTTCCTACCATCATTCATTTACACCAATGAACCCAACTGATCTAACTAGTTGTCATACAGTTATATTTAGTTGCCCTTTACTCATGTATCAGGTTTAATCTAAGTCTCACATTGCATTTTGGGTTTTATTTTTCTCTCCTAAGCTCCATTAACTTCCTCCTTCCTCAACAAATTCCCAAGACTCTCAAAACATAAAGGCAAGAACAAGAAACAAACAAGAAGAAAATCATGAAAACCAATACAATACAACACCACAAACAAAGTGGTATGACCATACACTAGATATAAAAAAAATGTAAAATCAAGCAAAAACAAATAAAAAAAGATCAAAACCACAAACTAGAAACAAACACCATGACTCAATCTCCATGGCTTCCCAATACTTCCAAAGGACATCTCAACCTGAGTCTTCTCTAAGGTTCCATGGCAGTCTCTTTGCCATGCAATCCACTACATCATACTTGTCGTAAACACATAACTGTCAATGTATAAATATATATACAATATACTAGTTATCGTACCTTGTTATGCCAAGCAAATTACCTTATATCTAAACACATCCATGCCATATCTCAAGGGACTCGAATTCCCTGACGGATCTAGTTATCACTATAAATTAAATGATATACTTGTCAAATACATGTTCATGACTATAGCACATATTGACATAATGTCATACAAAATCAACGTTAAGAACACTTCCTGTATGCAATGCACTCATTCGTTTGGAATTAGGGTTTCCAAACATATCTAAAAGGAATTCTTGCCCAATTCCTTTCTTTTGCCTTTTTACCTTGTTGAAGTTGATAATTACTATAAACTATCACATCGCCCAATAATTAGTTATGTAAACATATCAATTGATACCTTTTCATGCTAATACTAAACATTTTTCCTACAACTATTTACACATGTCAGTCACATGTTCAAAAAATCAAGGCATCATGTCCATGAATTTGAAATAAAAATTTACCAAGACTAACAACCATTTCATACTCAACAATCAAATCACATTCATCAGTCATAATACATAATGCTACAACTATCACCTACTTACACTCATGTACATATCATGTCTCAACACCTATGTGTTAGTACAACCATCTTAAAACAATATTATTATCTTCATGCAATATTATAGGCACATACTCATATCATGCAAGTAATCAAAGATTCAGATAACAGATAAATGACATAATAGACACCAAACACTCAAACACCATGTTAGGTCCTTGTGATTTGTCAGATTGGTAAGCCCAAATAAACAAACGTGACATTAAACCAACTTTGGAGTCCTAGGACCTAGCCTTCCTGGCCTCAGAGAGGGCTCTCCCTATATTTGTATAAAATATATACCTTTATTGATTTAGGATGCTGATTTCAGGCTAGTTAAAATGATAGGGATTGTTTGTTTTGTTTGGTTTGGTTTGGTTGCTTGTTAAGAAGAACATATAGAGTAAGAGAAATTCAAACAATTGGGCTATGGAGTCTGTGAAAGGTTTGAAGAGTACAACAACAAATCAAGGGTGTTCCACAAGGCAAGTTGACAAAGGCAAATGGATCTTAATAGCTTATGTGGGTGTGAAATGAACACTAAGTTGTGAGTTTAGTAGCTTAAAGGGAAATTCAGAATCCTTTAACATGTACTAGAACAAAAAGAGTCTTTAAGATTACTATTTTAAATAAAGAACCAAAGCACAAAGCATACCATAAACTTCTTTGGCTAGACTTTACCAAGTATACTTTAAGACAAAAATCCAGGAAATCCTAGAGAGTAGGGAACTCGAAAATTCTCTAGCTATTCACTTTCAGACAAAGAAAACATTTAAGAAAACAATTAAGTAATGATTAAAGAGAAGGGAACTCCTAAATTCCTCAATCAGACTTCAAATACCTTTAAAGTGACTGTTCAAGATATACCAAAAGACAACACAAACCATAAACTTCTTTAGCCAAACTCTAGTAAGTAAAATTCAAAGAAAGCCTTGAGAACAACATTTCAAGTAGAACCAAAGGACAGGGAAAACCATAAACTTTTTTGGCTAGACTCTACTGAGTTAATCTCAAGAAAATAAACTAGGTGAAAATGGAGAGCAGAGAACTCCTAAGTTCTCCAATCAGACCCTGCAGAGGAAAACATTTAAGCAACAGAAAACAGACAGAATTAAGGTGCCTCTAACAACATATCTTAACCTAAATTTTATGTTATGTTATAAAGGAAATTGATGTACAAAATGGAAAACAAAAGGAAACCATTAAAATATCAGAATAAAATCACGATTTAACCAAGTTCATGAATCTTGTGAATGTGCTTGTTCTATTGATATCCAGTCCAAAACAACTATAGAGCTCCAAAGCCAACTTCTTTACAACCCAGAGTCTATGCAGTATTTCAGCCCAACAACCAACCAAAAAAAAACATGAAGCATACATGTAGTATTTATCTGCAAAATGAGGAGGTGATCCCAAGCTAGGGTTTCAGATGTTATTTATTACAGATTTAATGCATTTTTGACCTTTAAGACCATGCAAGGCCCAAGGCCAGATATCTGAAAGTGACTCACTATAATAATAAGTCCTAACTTCACTATTTAAGATAACTTATGGAAAATTTTGACTTTAAGGCCTTCTCAATAGCTTTTTTTAATAACTTTTGGTGTCTTTATTCAACTCCTGGCAAGGGCGCAGTGCCAAGGTATAGGCGCAGAGTGCTAGTGCAAACACGCAGCACCATGACAGAAAAAATGGCATGTCTTGTAGCCAACTTTTGGAGGCCTTCCCGATGTCCACATGAGCTCCATGATGGCTCATTGGAAAGGTCACTGAGTCTAGTTTCCAAATATGCTTTCATTTTCCAAAATGGTGTCCATATGAACTATCAAAAACCTTCTCTCCCAAGACTGGTAAACGCGCAATACCAAGGTCAAAAAGAGGGAAAAAACATGAGTTTTTGATGGTTTTTAGCCTTTTTGAGGGACAAGTTTTGCTCCAAATATCCTGAAACTTTCTGAGGTTGATGTGCTTGTCATTCGGAACATGAATATGCTGACCATTTACCATTTGTATGGCCCAAAAAAGAGCGCAACACTAGTGGCACTGTGCGTTTCGCCAATTTTCTGCATGCTAAACTGTCAAAAAATCAAAATGTGCATAAAAGTGAAAAAAATGGAATTTTGCTTATTGATCAAGGGTTAGAGGCCTGGAGGGACACCTCAGCAAGAAGATTGAGCTTCTATTTCTCCTTTGACTCTATCAAAGCTCAAATCTTTGCATGGGCACGTTTGAGCTTGGCCCTTGCAATCCTGTTTCTCATGGCATAATGTCTTGCCATCTTCCTCTGAATGTCAGTGTCCTTCTTTGCCTTCTCTAGCAGGTCCTCCAGATGAAAGTTGGCTCTCTCAAGCCAAGACTCTCTGTCCCTGTCAATCTCTATGGAAAGCATACCACTTGGAGTAAGCTAATCTTCCAATTCTGCCTCTTTCTCCATTCCCCGAGCTAAAGCCCTCTTCAGTCCAATGGTCCTCGGTCTTTCTCTGGGAAGTTGATCTTCCTCATCATCGCTGTCATCAAAAATACCCAAGGTCTCATCCATCAAAGCCTTGGCATTTCTTGCCTCTCTATGAGCTCTGATTTCCCTGACCTCACTGATGATATGCTTTGTCTTTAGCTGTTGATTCTCTAACTCAAGAAAGTTAATCACATTATTTTCTCCACCAAGATTAGCTTGAATCTCACTAATATTGGAATCTTTGCCTCTGATCACTGCACTAGTAGTTCTATCTTCATCCTCATCATCAAACTCAATCAACTGAAACTCAATGAGATGAAGGGAAGGGGATGAGATGACTAGCTTGAAAGATGAAGGTAATGAGTGTGAGTGAAGGGAATGAGTGAAAGGGAATGTGTTTAGGGACAAAATAGATAATTGAAAACCATAAATCAATGAAAATACCTTGTTTATAACTAATATTTCCTTATAGGAAGATGAAACAAGGGTAAAACAATGATCTCAAGCTAAAATTTAGGGTTTCCTTTAGGGTTTCATTTCCATTCAATTAAGAATGATCAAATAGATTTAAAAATAGGGCTTATGTCATGTAATTACCACTTAAGAGTGCTTGGAGGACTTTGGCAAGAATTTGGAGAAATTTTAAACTTTTTTGGGCAACTAGAAGACTCAGGAACTTTATTTGGCTAAGCACACAATGCCACTGGCTGAGGGCGCAACGCCAACCCAAGCACGCAACGCCAAGCTCTGAGTGCGCAGTGCCAATGCAACTTACATGGGGTTCTTCTGGCAAGGGTGCAGTGCCAGTATACAGGCGTGCATCACCTTCAAAAAATGCGTTAGGAATTTCAGCCTAGGGTGCAACGCCGATCTCCAAGTGCGCAAAGTAGGTGAAAACGTGCAACACCAAGTAACTTAACCCAAATTCACTCAGAAAACCCTGAAATTCTTCTTTGCTAGATGCTCTTGATTTTTTGAAAGGCGACAATGACTCATTTGAAATGTAAAATGGGATTTTATAAGCTTGTGGATTTAATTTAACTTGAAAAACCCATTTTCTAATGTTTGAAGTATTTTTCCTTTTTCACTGATACTCTTTGACACTTTTTTGCATTGTAGGTTGCTAAAGTCATGAAGTTGGCTTTTCTTTTGCTCATTGAGGCTTGACATGTTCACTTTGAAAACTTTGGGATTTAATTATTACATATAGTAGCATCTTCAAAATTTTATGTAGTTTCCACCATAAAATTCAACTCATGTTTTCCACCCTCTTTGGCCACCTTTTCCAAATCTCTAAGAGCCTGCAGTTCTTGATAGAAATCATCAGTGTTTTCTTCTAATTTCTCTATAGCCCTTTCAAGTTCATTCATTTATGTCTAGTTCACCTTACCTTTTTTCCATATTCCATCAATATTTTCTGATAGGCTTTCTTCAGGTTTGGCCTCGTGTGCTTCCTCAATGTCATTTTCCTGCAAGTAATCACTACTGTGGCACTCAAATGGACTATTAAGTTTATAACCCATGTCATATACAAGACCAAGTTTTTCCCCTTTCCCTTGCTGTAAATTGTTTTCATTCAGGAGTAGACAGTGTACATCATCAGTACTTTCTCCTGATAAATCTTCCAACGCCTCTAAAAAAGTGCTAAAATTTGTCCCATTTTTCTCACTTGCAGATTCTGAACTGAGAAGATAATCCTCTTTGGAAATTTTAGGTCCTTCTTGAATAACCATGTCTCGACATTCTATTACATCTCAGCCAGATTCTAGCAAAGGAAAAGCAGTGCCTGAAACATCTAGGGATTTTGGGGAGCCAAAAAAATGCTTATCATAATCATGGTGTAGTTAAGATCCAAAATCCAATGTACTTGTCTTATCTAAAGAGCCTACAAAGATAGTTTTGAGACCATCAATGCTTGAGGAACCCAGGGAACATGGGAAAAGAGGTTTTAGGTAGGAAAGAACGATGAAAATGAGAGGTATAAGCCCATAATGAGTCTTTAAAGAGCAACAAGGTGACTTTGAAATGGTAAATTGATAGATAGGGAAAAGGTTTTATGAAGATAATGAAGACAGCGAGATTTCTAAAGATAGTTGATAGGAAAAGAATGCTATCTTTAGCTGATTGTAATAAATCTATAGTCACCTAGTGAATCTGTAGAATGCAAGAGGATAACGGTGGCTCCGACTGGGGAGGGCAGCTCCTTTAGGAGGTGTCAAGAACCTCAGAGTTCATATCTCTAGAATTTGTAGATCAGTTCCTTGCTTGTACTTGACAGGTTCCTCTTTCTTCAATTGCTGATTTGCTGTTGTTCTTTGAAGTTGTGATCTTACAATATGAAAAACATGATTGCTTCAACATCAACTCTACCTACCCATCATACCTTTCCTAAATTTTTTTCTTCATTTGGGTGTATTTGGACTGGAAAACCCTTGACATCATTATTTCTTAATTTGGGTGTATTTGGATCGGCAAACCCTTGACATCATTTTTTCTTTTTGAAAGAAGAAACTATATATTTATACCCTTATAACATCCAAAGGCTCAGATTAGACTAATGAGCTATTTAATTCTCTATCTAATCTACTTGTCCGTCAAGATTAAACAGTTTGACAAATTTTCATTCTCTAATCTATCAACATAAAATTTAAAACATGACCAAATCAAGTTTAAGTAGTTTGATTTGTCAAGAGCTGTGGCATTTTGGACAAGCTGCATACATATTTTATTTTTTCGAAAAGTAAAAAAACTGAGGGCTATAATTTGGAATTTTTCATTCATCCCTCTCTATTCTCTTTGGTTCAGATTTGAGCTTTGGGAACCAATATCTTTTCCTAACCTAGTCTACTAATAAGCCAAGTTTAAATAGTTTGGCAAATCATCATTTATAACTTATCAGTAATCATTTTAAATGTGTTCAACCATGATTAAGCT
>JAXQQM020068023.1:0-22341 GCA_034641835.2 Pinus albicaulis
ATTGCCCTTCCTCCCATGGTTTCACTGCGAATTCTAAATGGAACAGCAAAAACGTTTTCTGTTTGAAACACAGGGAGGATGATAATCGCAAGGTTACGAGAAAGAAAACACAGAGTATGCAATAGTGAAACAGAAAGCAACTTGTGCGAAAATAGAAATGCCATGCCGTTAAAATATGCCAAACCGTCGTATACTAGTTTTCCCGAATGGTGAGTGGACACGTAATACAGGGAATGATGAGGTTAACCTCCCCCCCCCGCAGTGTGATAGGCTGTCCCAGCCGGCAAATAAAGGAGCGGCACCTCGTCTGCAATCAAGTCAGAAAGGAACAGCATATGGAATTATGCTATGTTGCAAAGGACAACAAATTACCGAAATCGAGGCGGAGAATTGATCGCATATTATATAGGAGGCTGCTGTGTTATGATATGAGGCCGATGGATAAGACATGTATCGTACTTGCCAAATCTGAAGTGGTCATGGTCACTTTCGTTGCCATGATTGGTAATGATAAATGTTCATGCGATGTATAAATCGGGAAATATCATATGATTAGTTCCTAGGATATAAGAAACAAAAGAGTATTAGTATCTTACCCATTGGTGTAAGTAAGGTGACTTCAATACCATTAACAGTTCTCTGCTGCCAACAGGTGTCCATAACCTTGGCAGAGTTGTTTTTTTACCCTCGGAACCATGATCCTTTGTGTATACTTAGGAATGCTGTTATGTCAAAATGTAGACCATTATGCTGGCTTGGTGACCAGTTAACCATAATGCCATTCACGAGGACAGAGCGAAACGTGGGCAGGCCGGCTCGTGATGAGACCTCCTGTTCCAAGGTTCGTTTATTTGATATACCTTTTGGACCATATCCCTGGTGTGGTGGCCATAATGGGAATGCCACTTCACTTCCATCCCCATGATCATGGTAGGCTGGCTCTCGATGAGACCCCCTATCCTGCATTTGACACTTCACATATCATGTTCACATTTGTTTTATTATTTTTTTTATAGAATACTTTTCCTTATTTATACACAAAGGGTGGTTCAACACTCCTTAAGAGTAGGAATGGTGGAAGAAGTCTTATCATCTCAATAGGAAGATATAAGCTCTTTGCTCTTATTCCCAAGTAATAATCAAAAAAGGTTTAAGGGGATCAGCATGATAAAGATAACCAATCAGGGCAAAATTAGTAAAACCATGCCAACAAAAGGTCAGAAATAAGTATGTCCTTCCATTTGTCCTCTTACTAATGCAGAGCCTTATAGATATAGCGATTTATGGTTTACAGATTTCGGTATGTTGTGATTTTATATTTCATTGCACAAATACATAGCTGTATCTTAAAGACTAGAAAGAAGGCGGGCAGGAAGCATCCTCGATTTAGATCAGCCATAGGGATAAGTTGTTTCACAAGTAGAGCAAAAGTATGCTAGAGGTGTTTCTTTGAAAGAGAAACAATGACGGATGATAAACAAAAAAGAACAGCAAAACTGCAAATGCCGTTCCTTTTGGGAAAAGGAACGGCAAAATAAAAAATGCTATAAAAACACTCTAAATGCCAACAAGGAACAATAGTAATGAAGGAACGCTGTTTCTTTGAAGAAAAGGGAACGGTGGTAACTAAAAGGAACAGTAGAAAACGTAATGATGTCGTTCCTTTGAAAAAGGAACAGCAGAGATCCCGACTGCTGTTCCTTTAGAAAAGGAACAGCAAAAGGAACAGCAAAACAAGCAAAACCAACATCATAAAAAACACACAAATGCTATTTTTAGAAGGGCAAAAATCGAACTTTGTGAAAGAAAAGGAACAGCAAAGATGACAAGAAAATATTTAAATGCAAACTTATGTACAAGAATCACTCAAAAACAAGAACTTATGTACAAATTGCAACAAGAAATGAACCCTTAATGAATTACAGGTGAGGAAGATTTCTCCTCCTCTCCTAAGATCTCCATATCAGTGTCTCGGCGTAACTGCTGGCAGAAGGATTCCCGAGTGAGTGGTTTGCGATAGAGACGGACTCGGTGGCCATTAACTTTGAATGCATATCCAGAACCGTCAATGGTAATTAGAGTAAGGGTTCCGTTGTCATGCACCTTCTGGATTTCGTATGGTCCCAACCATCGAGTCTGAAGTTTTCCAGGGAAGTCCCGAAACCGAGAGTCGTATAACAGAGCCCAGTCTCCCTCGTGGAAGACTTTGTTTTTGATGAGCGCATCATGCCATTTAGCTCGCTGCTGTTGAATCAATGTTGTATTTTGTAATGCAGAGAGCCTAATTTCGTCTAATTCGTTGATCTGCTGTAGTCGATTGATTTGTGCCTCGCTTAGATCTAGGCCAACTTCCTGTGCTGTCCGTAATGTTTGGATTTCGAATTCTATGGGAAAAATGGGTTGTTTTCCAAACACTAATTGATAAGGTGAGTAACCGGTGGTGCTCCTCCAAGTGGTTCTATAGGCCCAAAGCGCTTCAGGTAGTCGGGTAGCCCAATCACGCCTATGTGACGCAATGGTTTTCGTTAAGATTGATTCTATTATCTTATTGCTACTTTCTACCTGCCCATTCGCCTGTGGGTGGTATGGAGTAGTGATCTTATGCTGGACATGATAATTGTTGAGTGTTGCAGCTAATTTATGCCCAACAAATTGTGGTCCTCCATCTGTAATTATTTCCCTAGGAAGGCCATAACGAACAAATAGATGGAACAGGAACTGTATGACAGAGTCCTCTGTGGCTCTTGGAAATGCTTCTGCCTCAACCCATTTGGTGACATATTCTGTTGCCACCAAAATATATGTTTTCTGATTTGATGAGGGGTTGATGGGTCCAACAAAATCAAGAGCCCACCGCTCGAATGGTTCGATGACTAACTGTGGATTCAGAGGCATCTCATCAGCTTGACCAGGTCGTCCTGCTCGCTGGCAGCTGTCACAGGCTTGGAAAAACTTCTTTGCATCTTCGAAGATTGTAGGCCAGTAATATCCTGTCTGCAATACTTTATGTCCAGTTCTACGCTCAGCGAAGTGCCCCCCACATGGTCCATCGTGACAGGCTTTTAGGATGTCAAAGATTTCATCCTCTCTAACACATCGCCTGATATGCATGTCTGCTCCTGTGTGAAACAAATAGCCTCCAATCCACGAAAATCGAGAACTTTTCTGAATAATCTTCTTGCGCTCATTAGGAGTTAAATGTTTTGGTAATTTACCTACTGCGAGGTAGTTGGCAACATCAGCATACCAGGGTGTTTGAATGGCAACAACAAACAGGTGCTCATCCAGAAATTGATCTTCAAATGTTGCCGCATCGCTTGATTTTGGTATTCTCGAAAGAAAATTGGCGGTGGTTATCTTTGCTGTGCCCTGGCCCCGATCGTGATGTCGAATTCTGCACGCCGTCAGGGAGACTCCATGGATGGGGACACCAGGCCGGCCTTTGGGAGAAGTTCGTCCAGATCGATGGGGAGACGATCATTTATTAAATCTGAAAAAATGCTAAGGATAGCCCTCTGAAATGTGGCAGGAGCATTACATAGGCCAAAAGGTAGAACTCGATAGGCAAATGTTCCCCAGGGACAAGTAAAAGTAGTTTTATCCTGGTCTTCAGGGGCAATCTGAATCTGATTCTATCCACTGAAGCCATCTAGGAAAGAAAAGAACTTCTTCCCTGCTAAAGTATCCAATACTTGATCTATGAAAGGGAGAGGAAAATGATCTTTCTGTGTTGCCTTGTTTAGTTCCCTATAATCCACACAAATTCTCCATTTTCCGTTCTTTTTTGGTACCACCACAAGCGGAGAGACCCATTTACTATTAGAAATAGGGTAGATAAAATTAACATCTAAAAGTTTCTGAAGTTCAGTTTTTACAACATCTTTTAGATGAGGATTAAGTCTCCTTTGCGGCTGACGCACAGGTCTGGCATGTTTTTCTATATAAATGTGGTGTGTACATAACTGGGGATCAATTCCTTTCATGTCAGGGTAATCCCATGCAAAGGCTTCTTGATATTTTGTTAACAAATGGATGAGCTTAGTTTCCTGTTGAGGTGTGAGATTAGCATTGATGTTTAAGGTTTTCCCCGGTGCAATTTCCACAGTTTTACTATGTGCAACAGAAGTAACAGGTATCGTTTGGTCATGAATATCTTTCAAGGGATCTTCTTCCAATTCATTATCAAATGCTGCTTCTATCATGTGACACTGTGTGCGAGGTTCAGTTTGAGTAATGAAATTATTAATGGCATCGTCTTCTGTTTGATCTTTAAAATCGAGTGCCTCTTGTATAGTTAATGGAGATCTGATGTTATCAGTAAGGTATGATACATGGTGTTTATTAGTTTTCATCATTGTGACACTTGGCTGCGCTGGAGGATATAGAACTAAATTTTTGCTATTCAGTCCTCTGGTTATGGTCATATTTCCCTGCCGGCAACCAATGTAGGCATCGGCAGTGGCAAGCCAAGGTCTACCTAAAATTAGTGGATGTCCATCAAGTCGGTTTTTTGGATTAATTATCAGGAAATCGGTTGGATACTCCCAGGATTCTACAGAGACCATGACATCATGTAGAGTACCCTTTGGTCTAACCATAGATCGGTCAGCCAATTCCAACAGAGTAGAGGTGGGTTCTACAGATGTAATGCCGAGCTTTTGGCAAGTTGTGGTTGTTAAAATATTAATTGCAGCCCCTAGATCAACTAAGGCATTAGACAGGGTCTGACCATAAATTTGAACAGTTATAATTGGATTCCCGGGGTCTTCATATTTAAGGGGTGTTTCTCTTCCGGACAATAGATCAGATAAAGTTCCGACTACTTGGACTCTTGGATTATTTGTTATATTCCTCCTTGGTTTCTTTATGCACAATTCTTTGATAGTTTTTGCGTATATGGGAATATCTTGAATGGCTTGGAGGAATGGAATTTTTATGTACAGATTTTGTAATTCTCCCAGAATGTCAAAGTCAGGATATTGTATGGGTCGAGGTATGGCTAATCATTCTGGGAACGGAGGAGAGGATGTGGTTGCTTGATTATGAGTTTGTTGCTTATTTACATCCTCTTGTTGTAACTGATGTTCTCTTGGTAACTGATCTTCAATATGAACTGTTTTATCTCCCTCGGTTTCAATTATACGTCCAGATCTTAACTGAAGGTCATTGCACTCCCTCAGGTCGGGTCCTATTTCTGGTGTTTCTATGATTTGAATAGATTGGACCTGTCTGTTGTTTGGATTGGGATCGGGTTGGGCTGGGAGTTGCGGTCTCAGGTTAGACTGGGGATTTTGTTGTAAGGCTGGCAGAGTAGGTTGAGGGAGTGGAATAGTTCCAGCTGGGTGGTACATCGGTCTTTGCCAGCTTGTCTGCCAGGGTGAACTTTTTGAAGTAGAGGGAGTCCATTGTGAAGGATATGGGCCATTTTGCCAATATGGTGGAGTGTAAGGGAAATTCGGCCAACCAGATTGGCTTGTTTGATTCAGCCATGGGTTTGAAGAAGGAAACGATTGTGGTGACCAGTTTGTAAATGAGGGTTGAGATTGATTTTTCCACATACCATATTGTTGAGCATTATCTGTGGGTTTTGAAAGAAAGAGGTTGGGTCCGGAAACATACCAGGTTGTCTCGGCTGCCACTGGCGGTGCTGGTTGATCGAATTCACCGATTCTGGTTCTTCTTCTGCTTCCTTATATACCGCTTTCAATCCAGGAAGTGAGGGGCAGCTCTCCGTAAGGTGATCTTTTGTACAGATGGCACATGTTTGGACTTTATCCGGTGGACACTCCTTGTGGCTATGTTTTTTTCTGCATCGAGGGCAGAAGATTGCCAAATTCTGTTCTGCCTCTAGCTGCTTCTGTTTAGCCTGCACAATATCAAGTTGTGTAGTTAGTGTCCCCATAATATCAGTTTTAAAATTTTCTAATAAATTTCCAATTTCTGCACGTGTTACTCCTTCTGTTGATACTTTGTTATCTCTTGCAAACCGATCATATTCTGTCGGTTTTATTCTTGTGCTGCCTCTCGAACTCCTGATACACAAATCAATAATGTCAGCAAAACTCTCTTGATAAATATCCCCTTTTCCCATAATGTTTAATGTTTCAATCCATTGTTCCTTCATACCCCTTATTAATGCAGTTTTTAACACATTATCAGGTAAAGGTAGCGATGCATAAGGAGATCTTTGTAGATTGTACTGAAAACGTTCCACATACTCCTCCAATGTTTCATTCGGTCTGGCTGTCATTTGGAATATTTAGTCTTTTAATTCTCTAGACCTACAATAATCCTGATATTTTTTTAAGAAGGATTCTTTCATTTGATCCCAATTGTTGATAACCCCGCCACCTAGCCCCATAAACCATCTTAAAGCAGCCCCTTTTAATGTAGAGGGAAATAATTTCAATTTTTTGGGATCGGTGGTGTAATCGTACCCCCTACATAACACGTCGAATTCGAATAAGAATGCATCCGGATCTTCTGATGTGAGTCCGTGAAATGTAGGGATATGCTGAAGAGGGATAGCTTTCATGGGTGCATTTGCTGCAGAATCCACTATAGGATATTGTAATGTAGAGGTTTGAGTATTTGGCTGGTTTTGAGCATTTGGCTAGTTTTGAGCCATGGGATCAAATATATGCCAATAACCTTCTGGGATATCTAGGAGGGTATTCCTAGGTTGAGTGGGAACGGTTTTGACAGGGATATTTTTAATAGCGCTTCCTTTATCTGGAATAATGGGAATACCAGGTGTCTGAGGAGATTGAATTCCTTCAACAATGACTTTCGCAGCACTCCCCTTATCTGGGCTATCTAATGGCTGATTTGTTTCAATAGGGGATTTTGGTTCCTTGGTTTCCCCTTGTTTCTCCTTCTCCTTCACAAAAGTTGCTAGAGTTCCCTTCCTGCAATAATTCTGGAGTAGAATTTTCAATTTCTTGAAAGTCCTGCTCTTCAGTTTGACTATGCACCTCAGCACAGGCTACAGATGGTGATCCTGTGGCCTGAAGGGAACTAGTAGGCGGTTTAGAAATGTTTTTCCTGGGGCCTACTGATGGCTGAGATTCTACGTTCTTATAGATTTTGTCTATGAAGGTCGTTCGGCCAAGGGTCACCGGCCCCTTAGATTTTTCAGGCTTGGATGGGGGTTTGGTATTCTTTTCTGGCCTTTTCTGCTTAGTCATGCACTCAAAAAAAATGAACTACCAACTTTTATTCAAACAAAGCAAAAACAAATCTGTTAGGAAAGCGGATAGTGGAGCAGGGTTTTTACATGCTCCGCACGTAGGTTCTTACCTTACGTTTTTAGGATCCAACTCCTCCCTAGCAGGCTCGTACACTACTCTGAGAAAGACAAATGGCTACACTCTTTCCCCGGCAACGGCGCCAAAATGTGCAGCTATAAAAAGGGTCTCTTTCACCTCTAATTACCTCACATTAATATGTCAATCCGGGAGCGTTTTGTTATTACAAAGAGTGACTCAATCCGAGGCTATCATTTGTCAGAGTAATGCTAGTAGTATAGTGCCTAAGAAATACAAGAGTAAACGGATGCTTGACTATAATTAAATTACTTCAAAGAATAAATCACACACTCAGAAAACTCAACAGCCTATCAGTCAAGGGTTCGGCAGTGATAACCCATCCCTTCGGAAACTGATGGAAAGGAAATCAGAGCATAGACCATGAGCCTGGAAGCTAGGCAGGGACTGCCAATACTCACTACAGCCTTAGATCATCTCTCACACCAAATGCAAGTAAATGAAACAGCAAGTAAAGGATTGAACAACAATTCTGAAATGGAACAGCAAACCTAAAATGGAACAGCAATTGAATAACTAAGTCCCGCGGGTTGTAACCAAACTTAATCCATTAACTCAAATGCACTCTTTGCAATCAAATAACATTCTTTCACTCTAAAGGCAATTCACACAAATCACACTAATGGAACAGCAATAACGATTAATGAATTATGGAACAATACTGATAAATCGGAAACGCGCACAATACATTGGAATAACAATCTGAATCAACGGAAATACGATTGTGCTTTCAAATAGAACGCTATTGTTACCAAATCCAACGATTATAAAGACACTGCCTCAACAAATGTATGACACGAATATTCAATATCACAGCTCTGTAACAAAAACAGTAAGAACATGCAATTAACTCTGAAAAGGATTAATAACTTGATGCAGAGTCAACACACGATTATGTCTGTAAAAACCTCAATGATTCAATCTTTAACAGAGCATGTAATATGAACTTTATAAAGCACATCAAATTACCAAATAACACTGATAAACAAACCACACAGAAATCAAGTCGTAATGGTACAGAAGCAAGTGTCCTCCGGGGCCGGGCCCTTAGCCTCCAAGGATACACCGCTTTAAGTTAATCCAGACGCAGAGATGGAATAATCACCAAGCTTTCATTAACACATCGGTCAAAAATACATTGAACCAGTTCTCAACGAAACTTAATAATCAAAGCTGATGTCTTACAGAAAATTACATAAAAACGTATTCTCTCTCTCCCCAAGCTAACAGTGTTGTCCCTTTATATAAAGGTGACGGCGGAGATGTCTAAGTGACAAGATAAATAAAGCAGCGATCCCTCAGGATCGAAGATCCTGAGGGATTCGCCAAACTGTTAACTCTTCATCCTGTCTTTTCTTTTGCGCCGAGTTGGTGTCTTCACCTCCTTTTCCGGGCCGATTTGCTTCGATCTGTTTATCCTTGTTTGCATTCGGTTCTCGTCCAGAGGGACAGCAGTTATCTCGACTTTATCCTTTCCTTTGGAGCGGCAATTCCTTGTTTTCTCCTTTTCCTGTACAGAAAATAACCATTATCAGTGGCTAAGTCTTGCATGTCAATTCTCACATGTTTTGTTATAGTTCCTTGTTATTTTCCAAATTCGTGATACAAAGAGGTTCATAAATTCTATTAAAAAATCCACTGAAGTAATCATCAAAAGCATACCTTTTTAGTACTCCACAGTACAAAAGACTCAAGACTCAGTACTCAAAGGATCAAATTACTAGTAAATGAAGATGAATCACCAAAGGTTCCAGAGGTACCAGATTCTGTAGGATGAGCTCGCCTTCTCTGACTAGGTGTAGCATCTGGCGGAAAAGGTGGTTTATTCTTTGTCCTATGCAAATGATGGGGAAAGGGTTAATATTATTCCATGATTGCTGAGTTATTTTATTACAAAAAATAAATAAACAAAAAGAGGGAAATTATAGGAAAAATTATTACCAAGAAACTATGAACTATAATATACTGCCCCATTAAACCAACGACTTACATATGTGCAGGAAATCTCCCCAAATGTTGTGTTTGATGTATAATATTTTACAAGGCGGCCGACTCGATTACCTATGGATGGTAAGAAACTTAATGTTGTCCTCCCAAAGAAACTCAATGGTACATGGAGGCCCAATCAGTATTAGCACTGTCTAATGCGAAACCGCATAGTGGGAGCATCCCCATATACTTGTCATACTAGAAAACCACTTGATATAATCAAGGTACATGGATGAGATCTGATATACTTATGTATGTGGGATGAGGTATCACACTCGGAATTTATCACAGACAATTAACGACAACTGTTATGTTTTACGACACCGGAACACGTCTCTATCCCAGATCTCTAAATGTTATCGTTAAGTGACGATGCTCCCTTAGGTTAGTTGAGATAAATTTTAAGTTGATATTGCTTAGAAATTTTCCTTTTAGGTCCACCATGTGATGTATTTGAAATTCCTATAATGAAACTAAGATGCTAAGCATTCATTTTGATTCAATTTCGATAATGAAAACCTTAGCTACAAGGGATAGAGTAATCAGATCGTAAGAAATCAACAATGAGCACATATAAATGCAAAGTCCTTAATTATTTCTATGCAACACTCACAAACCCTATATGAAAATGCATATTTTTCTTTTCAATTTCTTTTAAGTGTGAATGAACGAAAAATAAACTAATATGCACAAAAAATCAGTCAATACTTTCCAGAGAAATGAAGACTGGTACGACAATTCCTCTTTTTGAAAATAAAGAACTGATCAAATTTATACTTTAAAATTTTGAGCCATTTCAACAATTATAAAGAAAACAAGAAGAAACATTGAACAAATAGACATCCAAGTGAGCAAGGATAACAAAAGCAATCTGGACTCTAGAGGCAATTAAACACTTGAAAAATTGGTGAACAAGACACTGAAATGGATGGTAAAAGAAAAACATATGATGAATTTTGGTTGGTCACAGGAACAACGCACCCCTGAGTGGGAGATAGTGCGTTGCACAACACTGTCTCTAAGCCAGTAGTGCTTTGCAGAGCACTGTGTCAAGACCAACAGTGCGTTGGTGCTAGAGGAATCTCAAAACGGGCAAGCAAACACACTTATTTCACAAAAACACATTCAAATGACTGTAATGAAGAAAGTAAAGTATACCAGAGGTTGAAAAACAAGGATAAAACCACCAGGGACAATCAATCCTTCCGTAATGGAGTCACAAATTTCTTTTATGGAAATCAAACCTACGGATAGGTAAGTTTCCCTAAGTGTGGTGGACACACTTAGAACAATAGATGAAAGACACTTAACCTTTTCCTTAAGATAAATAGATAAGAGAATAACACCTACATATGATCCTTCGCTATTCTTCGTCTCCTTTTTTTTCACTTCCGTCTCTCTCAATCGAACTGAACTCGTTTGATTGGTACCTGCAATTACTAAAGAAGACATAAAACGACATAAAGGCATATGATCTATTCATATTAATCAAACTGAATCAATTTCGTTTTAAAATAGAGATATAAAATCATGGACACATGTATTACGAAAGGAACAAATCTCATTAATATAATATAGAAGGAGAAGTTACAACTAGTTGGATCGATTCGATGTCAAATTTCTTCAGCTTCAGTCCATCCTGATCACATGAGAAACATTACTCCACTAGCATAACATTACTTGCAAATAAGACCTCAAAGAGCTATAATCTCACTAGCATAACTCTACAAAATTCAAGCTCTTTCTCCCTTTGCACTATGATTAGTGCTCAATTTATAGGAAATGAGGGTATTTTGGCATTAATTGGTCATTGAATGGATTTTCCATAAATGGATGAGGGAATTTCACTGTTCAATGGGGTAAGAGGATAAGTGATTTAAGGGCTCCATGGTGTCATATTCGAGGTTATCAGATAGCATGATAGCTGGAACCACTTCTAGAAGCCACTAGAAAGTGGGAATATTCCTAGAATCATTTTAACAATTCACTCAAAGTCGACCAACACACTGTTAAGTGGGACTAGGTTCTATGCAACACTACTTTTCATGGGAGTAAGTTCTCTGTAAATAACTTACTCTAGTATAAGGGTGCTTTGGTGACTCAATGGAGTATTTCAGCTGGACTTCAAGCAGTGAAACTTTCATGGATAAAAAACCACAATGGGATGAATTGTTTAAGGAAAGTAGCAACGAATTTATGGTATGATAGACCTTGTTTGCATTGATATGAGTTTTGGGAGTGATGCCCAGATTGACCTATAAAAAGTATGATTTTTTAAATGGTGTTTTGAATGAAGAAGTGTATGTTGATCAACCACCTGGTTTCGAAATCAAAATTCAAAAACATAAGGTGTACAGGTTGAAGAGAGCATTGTATGGCTTGAAGCAAGCTCCAAGAGCTTGGTATAGCTGAATAGTCCATCAATTGTTAAATAATGGTTTCAGAAGTAGCGATCATGAACCCACTTCGTATATCAATAATGATCATCAAGGTAATATGATGATACTATTTCTTTATGTTGATGACATAATTTATATAGGTAACATGCAGTTAGATGAATTTAAAGCTGCAATGAAAAATGAATTTTAAATGATAGATCTTGAATCAATGACATACTTCTTAGGTATTGAAGTAAAACAAACACATGATGGTATCTTTATGAGTCAACAAAACTATGCTATTGACATTTTGAAAATTTTTAGGATAGATGGGTGTAAACCGGTGAATACTCCTATTGAAGTTGGTACAAAGTTAAGTAAAGATGATGTGGGTATCGTTGTTAATTTGAATTTGTATAAGAAACTTGCTGGTAGTATTATGTATCTAACTGCTACTAGACTTGAAATAGCATTTGGAACTAGTTATATTTCTAGGTTTATGGAATCTCCTAAGGGCTATCATTGGAAAGCTCGAAAAAGGGTGTTAAGGTACATCTACTTATGGTTTATCGTATCGAGCCTCTAGAGAAAGTAAGCTTGTTGGTTATACAAACAATGACTATGAAGGATGTATTGATGATTAGAAAGCACTTCTCATTACGATTTTCTATTTGGGAGAAATTTGATCTCATGGTCATCCAAAAAGAAACCCATAGTTGCGTTATATTCAATAGAGGTCGAGTACATTGTAACAAATTCGACATCATTTCAAGCAGTGTGGTTGAAGAGACTTCTCTCTAACTTCGGTTATACAGAAAATGAACCTATTTCAATATTTTTTGACAACACTACCATTATTTTGTTGTCGAAGAACAATGTATTTCATAAAAAATGTAAACATATCGACATTTGTTTTCACTTCATCCATGAACTAGTTAAGAATTGTGATATTGTTCTCAAATTTTGTGATTCCAAGGAACAATTAGCATATATCTTCACCAAACCACTAGGAAAAGTTAATTTTGAATTTCAATGTCAAAAGTTAGGTATTATAATAATATATCCCTCAAGATTAAGGGGGAGTGTTAAATATTAATCTAATTAAGAGTTAGTTTCTAAAATTATTTAGGACATAGTTGAATCTAACTATTTCTGAATGTATATATATTTCTTCCCCATAATGAAATTGTGTGTTTTTCAGTGTTTTTCTTCTCTGTCTTCTTAAAATTTTCATATATAATAAACATGGTTTGAATATTTGTTCCATGTATTTTATTATCCTTTCATTATTGCATCATTCTTATTGTATAATGTACACACGTTATTTCTCGACATTATATTGTGTGACTATTGTAACATCCCCCAGTAACCTCACAGGAAAATGCGAGTTAGGAAAAAATTTCAGCATTTACCAATGTATAACTTTCTATATTCCCTCAATGATCATTATAATAACCATCATTATTACATAGAGTAATATTTAGTAAAAGAATAGTGAGTTACAAAACCATTAACTTCCATTGTTGTAGCGTAGTAACTTAAATTTTCTGTTGTAACAATGCATATATTTCATGATTCTTTTAACTCAGATAGTAAATCACATACTTGATAATATAAACATTACACCATGAAAGGAATAAAAATCATCAAAATGGCACAAACAAAAATCGCATCATTAGTCATCAATATACCCTTGAAACCTTGTAGGATAAAAGCAAGTAAACACTTAATTTTATTATCAAACGCTTGTAAGGGTGTTTACCCCTAATTCAATGGTTATAAGGGAGTCCATCCCTTGACCATTTCCATAAAATATTACATACATAAACAATATTAAATTCAACATAAATATTTATAAGATATTATAATCATCGTGATATCATTTACCCATGAATCCTCAATCTCTATGTCTTTGTGGTCTCATTGTTCTTATCATTGGATCAACTTGTTATTGGAGTTCCTAAATTTGAATGGACCAACATATCCTTATCTGTCACAATGTTAAATATGAACTATCATTTGCACAAGTCGCCATCCTTTCCTCCCATTTTTGTTGTCGGCACACTTGATATCATGATTAGATAAAATATTAATGAACCAGTAATCAATATTTATTAGTGACACTTCAACATCTATTTGTGTGCATGCATATAAAAATAACAAAATTTCATGAAATTGTTTCTTTATCATAATTTTACATGTATTAGTAACACACAAATAATTATCAACTGTCATCTTTCCAACATAACACTAGCATAATCTCACATGCACTTTCTTATTATTTCCAAGGGAAATGTAATATACTAGATATTTTTCTCTTGCATGCAAATGCGTAAAAATATTTGAAGAGAATTATCCCAACAAACAATTTTCTTTGTTACTACTATTATGTTGTCTTTTCCAAAGGGATTAACACAATATATTTTATACTTATGTATGTTAATGCATGTTCTTTTCCAAAAGCACATTTTCCATATGCGAGTTATTCATAATGACTATTATATATAAAAACTCAAGCTCTTCATACAAAGTTAACATAATAGTTATAAATTCATGCATGCAACTGCTTGTACTCTCCAATATAAAATAACATGATATCTTGTTCTTCTTGCATGTGAAACATATATTTCATTCCAAAGGAAACTAACTAAATCTTGCATGAAAAAAACACATTTCTTTTCGAAGGGATCAAACACATAACATATATTATTTTATGCATGAAAATATACATTTTCCTCTCACCAAAATATCTAGCCCAATAACTATACATAATCTTCTCTAAAAAAAAAAAAGCTAATACCATAGCTAATCTGTTTAGGTGTTCAAATGCATTACTACTTTTCCCAAAAGAATGTTAACACAATCAAAATTGTGTGATTGCACATTTCTTTTCTCCAGAAATATAATACCAAAACTATATGTTTCCATTCATTCAAGTGCATATGTTTCTCTAAATAATCTTCCAAAGGAAACTTAACAAAATAAATCATGTGATTACTAATTTTCCTCTTCAAGAATCTAATTCAATATTGCATATAAGGACATGTTTTTCTTTTCTCTTCTTTTTGAAGAGTTATAACACAACAAATACTTCCTTGCTTCTCTCTCTCTCTCTCTCTCTCTCTCTCTCCTTCTATATATATATATATATATATATATTCCCAAGGAATCTAACACACTAATTATTCTTTTCCAAAATTTAGCTAACTCACTAGCTATTATGCATGCATTATAAAATGTTTTCCTATCATTTCACACATGAGATAAATTTGTAAAATTTTCTCAAGAAATAGCATGAATAACAAATCCTTCTCAAATGACACAACCAATTTTCAGGTTTTAAGTGAAATATTTCTCAAAACAATTATTTATCTCTTTTTGCATGCATCAAACTTCTCATGCATGTAAAATCACATATTTATTTCGAGTAGATCAAATATACTATATATTATTCCTATGCACATAAGAACATTTTATCTTTAAGAGTCCAATATTTATCTTTAAAAATTTAATGCACACACCTCATGAGAACATCCCTGGTAAAAGTTTAAAATAAATTAATTAAAGGACAGAACTCTGTTTATTATTTTTTTCTTGTTTTAGCCATACAATTTGGGTGCAGATTACGAAGATATGGAAACGAATTTTTGAAAAAAAAAAGAATTTTTTGTTTAAAACAACTTCATTAAAAAAAAAACTCCCTTAGGTTTTACAAAAGTGTCACGGTTTGAAAGATCCTAATGAATCTTTGGAGCCCATTTTTCCATATTTAAATATTAAATAATTTCTTGTTTTAGTCATCAACTTTGGGTGAAGTTTTTCAGAAATTGAAAATGAATTTTCGAAATATGAAATAGGCTTTTATTGATAACATGATCAGTTGGAAAAACCTCTCTTAGTTTTTACACATATATCACAATTTGGGAGATACGAAGGAATATTTGGACCTAGATTTTCAATAAGTGATGCAATTTTTTTTCAAGATTATTCTCTTTAAATTATCTTCGTCCTCCAATAATTTATGCAATATTTTCAAGGAATAGGACCTCTAGATGCATGGAAGCTATTTTTTGATGCAAACATATGCTTATTTTCATGGTAGCTATTTTTCATACACGAACTAGGTACTTCTTTGGACAGTAGTAAAAAAAATCTAGCACACTACATATTGATCTCATGCATATACAATTTATTTTCTATGAGAAATATAATATAATAGGTTCTTATCTCATGCACATGCAAAATATTTTAAGAATTTGATGCATATATAATTTGTCTTTTAAATGTTGTGAATCTCTCATCCCAACGTGATTCTTGACGTGGTATCCAATGTCGAATCGATACTTTCTACCACACTACTATATCCAACAGTGTCCATGTAAGAGATGAAACAATATTGTGTTGAGTTCTTCATAAGATCGTCCTTCAATCAACAAATTTTGTACATATAATTTTCCAAAAACACCCATTTCTATGTCTTGGTTTATGCCTACATGTATTTGGCCATTAGTTCTCATTCTACATAGAATTAAAAAAATTAGAATTAATAAATGAAATAACTTTTATAATTCCCAAAAGAATTCCATAAATCACCCATATATCACTCCAAAAATATATTTTTTCCTAAATCCTAAAATCACTCTATAAATAATATTTTTCAAAATTCTAAAATTACTCAATAAATCGTCCATAAATCTCTAATGTTTTTTCAAAATAGATTCTCTTTTTCCTAATGGACAAAATATCACTTATCTATAGCTTTTCTAAAACTATGATTTATTAGTTTAAAAAATCATAAAATATACCAACTTCAAAAATACAATTTATTTACATAAAAGAATATAAATTATTCTCAATATAAAAATTAAGAATTAATTCTTGTAATTGAAAATTTAAAAAATATTAAAAATTTATTCTTATAATATTCTTGTAATTAAAAATTAGAAAAATATTATTCTGGTAATATTAATATAAAAATTAATAATATTCAATTATTCAACAACACTTATTTTACCAAGAATTTTTATAATAGCTTATTCTATGCGCTTAATGTTAATATGAATATTTCCCTTCTAGGGTAGCTCTTCTCAGAACTTGTGATTATAATTATTTTCTCATTACGAATATAATTAAACTATGGTCATACGTTGCAACATAAGTAAAATATACCAAGGATTTACTTAGTGAAAGGGTGATGTCTCTTTCTGATTCTTAATAATCTTAACTAGTGATCACTAACAATTTGAATTGTTCCTTAAAGTAACTCTGTATAACTAAACTAAAATACGTATTCTTTTTCTACCACTACTCTTGGTTAATAATTCAACCTCCAATTTCATTTCTCGGTTTTAATACCTTTTTGTTACTAATCCTTACGATAATATTACACAAGAATTCTAGTGTTATAGTATTTCTCCAACTTCTCAGACTTTAACTCCACAAGTTGTCTATGGTCGTCCATATGGGTTCCAAGATATAGTATCTTGTTCGGAATGTGGTCGTATTTCAATAAATTTCAACACCACATAAGTGTGTGTTTTTTATAATCAATACACTCATTCCGCATGACTCAAACAAAATATATCAGTCATTTAGTTTATAGGAATACTAGAAGTATTCATTATTTCCTTAGAATATTTATGGGTTTCCTATAAGGATTTTCCTCCCTACATAATTTATTTATGTTCCACTATAATCCTAATTATGGGGGATTTCCCATGTTCCCAATGATACATATCTATGTTTTCTCTAGAATATAGCTTCACGAATCCACTCCAACACATTGATTATAATTGTACGAGCTAATAAATAAAAGTATTTTCTTCCATGCATGTAATATCATAAGAATAATTGATTTCATCCTTAATATCTAGCACATAATTATACATAATGTCATTGAATATGAAGTTGTGTAAATACATATTTCCTCACATCCTGTATGTGTTTATTTAACTTTAAATATACGATACGAGATGTATAGATTCAAGTCTACTAAACCTATTCTATTAAATCTATTTAGTGTGATATATCTAATTCTTTTTCAATCACCAAATTATAATAATTTCTTGATAAAATGGATGAATCCTTAAGAACAACATTTCTAGCTGATATATCTAACATTTCACTTAGTATATAATTAAGTTTATTAAATAAATAACTGAACAATAGAATAGAAAAATAGAACCATTTAACTATAACTAGTACTTAGGAATATTTAGTTTGAGAGTGCATTCCTCCTGACCAACAAATTTTCATGAGCAATCTCTTTTGAGCTCAATCCTTCTTGCCTCTAGGAATCAACAACTCTATATTGCTTAGTGGTATATTTATAATTTTTCCTAGCATATTTTTCCTTAGCGGTGTCCTAATTTTAGGGTCTACACCACTTAATTACATGTGATTTTTTATTTTGAATAGGAAAAATCCTTTCCTTTTCTTTTAGAGCATGCCTTTCTCTCTCACTATTCTTTTCTTTCTTCTTTTCACCCAACTTAGCTATTATCTCACGTTAAGTTCTTAGTGTAATATTTCTCTCCAATTATGCTAAATTTTTAACATTAAAATATCTTGCGATTTTTAGGAGAATATTTGGGAAGGTCCACTATGAAAACTTGACTACTTCAAAAAAATTTATAGAATGGAAATAAGTCTCTATTACTCAAGTTATTTTTCTCGATTATTTCCAAAGAACTAATTTTTAATTAATAAAATTTAATTACATAGTCAAATAATTTCAATGTTTGCTTCCATAGCCATTAAATTTAAATAATAATCCAATGGTTTAAAAATAGTCATGCCTAAAAGAAGAAAATATATAGGTGTGTCACATCTTGTCCCTCTCAAAATGAACACCATACTTGATGTTTCGTCAACTTCATGATTTTTGATGTCTTGAAAGAAATTTCTCCTACATTTCCTTTTAATTTCCAAGATAACCACTTCAAGAGTGAAGTGCTTCCTCTGCACTTTATTTGAGCGATGACCAGATTTTCAAACTTACTCCTATTTGAAAATCATACTCATCCTCTAGGATGTTCCCATCAGTGCTAAAGAGGTGTTATCAATTTCACTTAGGCATTCCACAAAGGTCATCAACCTGCACCTAACAAGGGTTATCAACATGCACTTAGAGAGGGTTAGAAACATTAGTATAGCACATCAATTAACATGTCCTTTTGTAAATCTACCCAGTTGTTATGTCCATTAGCATGGACCTTATCCAATTTTTTTACCGTGAAGTTTAAGGCATGTAATTTCGATTTCATTTCATGTCACTACCATGGCGGTAGCAATAATTAAAGTACTAGTTTTCTTACCTTACTTATTCTTATGAGACACAACCGCATATGAGGAAACCTTGTATACTATTATACTGATATCATAATTTCAATTAGATATTATTCATGTAGAGAATGGAATTTAGAATATCTTGTTTTGGCATTTTCATGGCCATTATATTACAGATTTTTCTACCTGCAATGGACGTAGTCATGTCCATGTTTACTACCTTGTTACTTTATCTTACCAAACTATCAAGAGTATATAATAAGAAACACATAGAAAATTAGAATGAAAACAATTCAAAATATCGTCAAAATAACATAAGTTTCATCCTCACTAACTTATATCATTCCTTCTACTTTGCATCCATTATAGTGATTTAGTTGAATCCTTTGAGCTTTCATTCCAACCTATGTTGCAAGTTTTTTTTTTTGAAGATTATATGCAATTTGCATTTGTATATAGCCATGAGGTCTCTTGATCCCCTTACATTCTCATGAGTATCAACTACTTTTAACAAAAATTATGTTAACATAATTGTCTTCATCAATTTAGGACACCTTTCAATATTTAAAAAAACAATGATGAACTCAGCAAAGGCTAGGTTAGGACATTTTCATTCATAGTTACGACTACACCACTTATAGTTACGGCTGCACCACTTAGCCACAATTTTTTTCATTTTCGTTATTCCAATCCATAATGTTTTTCAACTTATGGTGGCTACTCTAAGGAATTTAATCACCATTCCACCTATTTATCCTACTACAACAATTGAACTCAACCTTTATTTAACTATCATTTTATTTGATCAACATTCTTCGTCATTTTGATTCTAGGTGAAATTAACACTTTTTGGTGGGAAAAATACTATAAGATAAACCAATTAGTGGAATTTTAAATTAGTTAACTACACAAATATTAATGTAATACATATCTGAAGACCATTTTTTCCTTCAAGTCTATGTCACTCCATAATTTATTTTTCCTTTTCATGTTCCATTTTAATTTCCTTTCTAGGAATCATATGTTTTCATTATTTTTTGCAATATCACACTTACCCATTTTCTGAATAAACATAACATTTTCTCAACCGTTTCAACATTATTCCTATGTACCTTCACACTTTTCTGGCCTCTTGGGGTAGTTAACTATTGTTTTTAAGCTGATAGTCTTTAATTGTGTTACTTGTTTGGTTACTTTGAAGATTAATTTTCATTAACCCCAATTATTTTTAATTTTCACCCCAACTTATCAACACTTCGTTGGTTATTTATAAGATCTTTTAAGCTAGTAATATATACCATTACTACCTCATTACCTTTTTTCTTTAGGTTTACTTCAGGGAAATCTAATTAGCCATTCTCTTATGCAACAATCCTTATCTTATTCAAGTATATGAAATATTTTTTTTTTTAACATCATGAAATCGATTTCCACATTTCCTCTACCAAGGAGGTTTGCAATATTTTTTTTTTTGGAATTTTTAGGATTACTTATATATTCTTGAAGAAGAATATTATTAATTCTTCCATAAATATCATCATTCCTGTAGAGTCAATCTATTCATTACAGTCATTTCGTTATATTTATTTCCATAAGTTATAGTATCTAACACACTCACATTGGAGTTGTGTTATTACTATATATTTTCCTTAATAGAATTTTCAAGTTAAATCAACATTAATTATTGACTATGCTTAGAAATACTCTGGTTGAGTACATGTTTTCTTTTACTCTTCATTTATATTTATATGGGTTCTTAATCTCTCTTTAAAACCATTTTATGTTGGTATTTCCCTATATGATCGATTTTCACACATACCTTGTTATCTGCATATACTCTACTTCTAATTCATTTCTTTTCTTTTTAACTTAACTAAATACGGATAGCATCATTATTCTTCCTACTTTACATCAGTTCAATTCTCAAAGTTCTGGTTTAAGAATTCACACTATTACCATTATTCCATTTCTTTAAAAACAAGACTTTAGACTTTAAAAATCAATATAGATTTAGAGTTACTCTTATAACAATTCTGTTAATATTTCAGCTACACGTTACTCTTTTATGTAGAATTTCACTTTTCAATACGAGAAATAGCCCCTATACTCGCCTCCTGTTAATTAATGTAGGTCATACTTTTTTCATTCACATGACCTCATATGTTTAATTGTTATAGCTTATCGTGCTATAACCTCTTAATATGTTTTACATTAAGCCTTATTCCTATGCTTCAAACCTTTTGTCATATGAGTTTAGGCCTTAATCAAATGTTTTGCATTAAGCCTTATTCCTATGCTTCAAACCTTTTGTCATATGAATTTAGGCCTTTATGATTAAAATTTTAATCATTAGAGTCTCTTTTACCCTTGGTCTCTTATTTGATCATTAATATATTTGACCAAGTTTATGATCATTATAGGTCTTTGGTAGAGTACCACACTGGAAACCTTATAAGTATATTAGGTATATTCACTCTCAACTTAAAATACCTTGATAATCAATATATCAACTGAAATTGTAATCAGATTTATAAACTTTTACCGTTTATTTCAGATATTTTTGCACTTCAACTACCCCATTGCAAATTATTTCTTTTTCCTACCTCGAATGAGACTTCCTTGTTTAGATACAAGCTTAACATGTCACAAGCTCCTATTCATGGTATTTGAGTGAAAACAAAGAATGTTGTTGTTTTTGACAACTACAACAATTTGCTAAATATATCAATTTTAGGCTTATTACATATTCGGCTAGTGATATTCCATTACGATTATATTTCCATCTGTTTACAACATTATGTCCATTAGAGTGTACATTCTTGCTATCTCAAAATATTCCATTAATTGTTTTGATTGGAGATATAAAACGTTTTGGGATTAAAGTTTACGGTTCCCAACTTTTGTACTAATATTTCCATTGTTATAATCAACCTAATCATTCTATGTATTACAATTAGTTGTTCATTTTGAAGTTCAAACTCCAATGTTTTATTCATGTTATATAAAATTATTTCCAAGTTCTTTGATTTTAGTAAAGATTTATTTCACCAGTTTTCACACTTCACTTTTCCAAAGCATATAATCAAACATTCTTTCAACACTGTCGGGTCTTAATAACTACTTTCTTCTTACCAGATCTTTAGATTTCACTTGTCCATATTTTGATAGTCAAAATAATACGCAAGGGATATATATATATATATAGTTTATGCAACTATTTATTCAGAACATTGATTTCCTAATGCACTCACAGGTATTTTCCATACTAATTTTCAAGTTTGCTAAGAGTAGATAATTTATATACTTCTGCATTTCATAATCACATTGGATCACATATTCCTGTAGGGGGTTCATGAATTTTT
>JAXQQM020061194.1:0-46473 GCA_034641835.2 Pinus albicaulis
TCTCAAGTGCCATACATAGTTTAGAATAGGTTTTTCTCTGTTTTAGTGTGACCAACAACTTCTCTTTACCAACACTTAGTTATTTTCCTCTTAGAATAAAAACACAAAACCAAAAACATTGGAAAAACACTAAACACAATGTAGTGAGAAACAGATACCTAGGCACATATAGTGCACTTCACTTCAACAGTACAAGACCCCCTTGTTTCAACTAGGACAATCAAAAAATCAAAGAAAGGTTTCATAGGTGGAGCTATGACTAGCCATGAGTAAGCAAGGCATACCGTGAATCATACTTAGCATGCATAAAACCATAAATGAAACAAGCAAACAATTTCTTCAGTGATCAAAGAGCAATCAAGATTTCTTTGATATGACTAAGAAGGAAAAAAACATAGAAGCTATAATGAAACAGGAAATCTGAGGTGCCTCCAAGGGCATGTCTCACATCTATTCTCTATTGTCTTATAGCAAGCAAGAGCATGAAATATTTATGAAAACTAAGAAGCATAACAGAGAGGGACACTATACCATTTTACCAAGTCAAGGAATCCAACAGCAGTCCTCTTTCATCATCCAAAAACATTCAAGAAACTATCCAATGCATGAGACAAGTATTTCTTCCAAGCTTGTATAACCATATATTGCTCTATATCATCAAGTTCAGCCTTGTTTACAATGAATTCTCTTGAAATATATAAGCCAAGATGAGTGAAAACCTCCTAGTGCAACTAGCAAGCTCATTGGCCCATCAAAAATATATGATTTTGTCCTTGAGGATTTGCAAAGCCCAAGGCACAAAATATCTATAAAAATATCTTAAAAATGCTAAAAAAGGAAATTATATTGACTTTTCCTAACTAACCATGGCCAAAAAAGGCTAAATGCACATTAGGAAAAGCCACTTCAAAAAAGTGCATTTTTCACAAAAATACTTAAGAAACATATCACCAGAAAGTCTCTTGTCTTGTGGGAAACTTTTCGAGGCCTTCCCGATGTCAAAAAAAGGCCCGTGATAGCTCGTTGGAAATCTCTAGATGTCTATTTTCTAAAAATCCTTTTTTTTCCCAAACTGATCACTGGAACCCTATGAAAAACTGACTTGTGTGAAAAAACCTAGAAAATAGACTTTGCTGATATGCGGGGCAGAGTGTTGAAAAAGTGACTATTTTTCACCACTTTGGGGGATCAAATTATCTTCAATTGATCTGAAAATCACTAAGCAGATGCCCCTAAAATTATGGCATCCAATGATACCATTTTCATCCTTTGAGGATGCTTCAAACAAAAATGGCGATGCCCATGATTTTTAGCAAAAAGCCCAAAAATGTCAAAAAACCAAAACTTATTGAATTTTGCCCAATTTTGGTGAGCATGACCCTCATGGGTTTTCAGAAGCATGCTGAGAAGCGGAGGCAAAAATATGAAGCCTTTATGTGTCTTTTTGCATTTTTGGTGTCGGGCGCCTCTTTTGAGCCTCCTTGAGCTTTTCTTGTGTGGCCTTCAATTTCTGTCGGGCGAACTGATTAAGCTTCTTATAGTGCCCGGTCATTCTTCTTTGAAGGTCCAAATCTCTATTGGCCTTTTCCAACTTCTTCTCCAAGTGTTCATTCACCCTTTCAAGCCATGCTTCTCTATTTTTTTCTATCTCTTGGTGAATAAAGTAGTAAGAGGAAAAGATTGGAAAAGGGCAGCCTCTTCCTCTTTTTGTTTCTCTAAGGCTCTTCTGAGTCCCATGGTCCTTGGCCTCTTTCTCTTTGGATGATATTCTTCTTCACTATCATTGAACTCGCCCATGAGTTATTCCAACTTAATTTGCGCCTTGGAGGCCTCTTTTTGATACTTGATAGCCCGTGTCTCATATACAGCCATGTGTACACTCATCTGCTTGTTTTGTGTTTGCAGAAAGTGAATGAGGTTTTTAGACCTCTCTAGATCCGCCCTTAGATCATGAATTTGTTCTTCTCTTTTTATCAAAAGAGACTCTAGGATTCTAGCCTCATTGTCGCTATCATCATTGTTTATCTGAATTATGTCAAAGTCCCTCTCTTTCTCATGGCTACTCTCTTCCCTCTCCTTTCCCTTGCTTTGGGTGGCCTTCTTGGTCTTCCTCCTCTTTGGTAATTCAACAATGGATTGCTTGGGCAACTTCCCTTTGCTTCGAAGGGCTCTAGTAACATTTAGAGTTACATTTTGAGGCTCTCTCTTTCTTGATGTTCGAGGCTTTGTCACCTTTGGAGAACAAAGCATGGCCCTTTGCCTAGGAGAGACAGTTGTACATGCTTTATTTGCTCTTTGCCCTTGCTACTCCCCTCATTATCCTTTCCACTGTTTTGACCTTCTTCATGAATGCTTTGACTGTCACCTTGTATGTCTTTTTGAAGGCTGCCCTTTTCACTCTTGTCCCTTCTTTCTTCAAGAATTTTAGGCTCTGTATCTTCAATGTCTTGTGTTTCATCCTCATCATGTTTACTGCTATGAAGGCTACCAATACCCTCATCAAACTGTTCCATTTATTCATCATTTCCCTCTTCATTGTTTTGTTCTTTATCACTATGTTGCTTTTCCTCACTGTGCTCCTCTTCATCATGGTGTTGTTCTTCCTCACTGTGTTGTTCTTCCTCATTATGCTCCTCTTCTTGATCAATCACGGGAGATTTTTGCTTCTTAGGAGTGGGTTTATTAGAAGAAGGAGAAAGAGGATGAGTGGAAGGTGAAGGAGATGTATGGGATGAAGAAACAGTGGCGAAATAGAGATGTGAAATGAAAGTGTCCCAAGAGATTCCCTTCTTCTCAAGTTGATGAAGAATGACAATCTTGATAAGGGAATGATGGAAAAGACAAGCTAGCTGCTGAGAGGAAGGTCTCTTTTGAACAGTGGAAGCCATCTTTTCAATACTTATATGGAGGAAAAAGGGGAGGTTTAGTAATTGGGACCTCGTGAAATGCATGAGTAGCCGGACATGGTAAGCATAGACCCAAGAAAACCTTCCCTCGCATGTGAAATATTTCATGATTATCTTCATGAGGGGAGCATAGCTAGTCAACAGATATGAAAAAGGAAAGATGTATGGGCATGCATCCCGATGCTCTGGCTTCAAAAAGGGTTTGCATTGATCTGAGTCTAGGTAGCTCTGCTTAAACCATTTTTCTCCGACATATGGGATTTTGGTAGCTCTGGAAATGGATCTAGGAGAAAACTTGAAATCTAAGCCTGCCAGCTGAACATGTTTCCCTTGTAGTCTTAAAGCACATATATGTGTCAAGCGAAGATAACTTTTCACCTCCTGAACCCTTTGACAAAACTCCAAACATCCAACTTCATGAAAGTTAAAAAGTACTGAAGGATGGGCATTTACTTCCTTAGTTGAAAAAGGTTCATACCTTTTGTGAGGGCCACTTCTGTTATCTTTCCTGGGATGCATTTTGATTTGGATACTCTTTTTTGGCTGACCAAGACAATGGCTGATTCAAATGGTCTCTGAAACAGTCTCCCAACACCACACCTTTTCCTCCTTGCAAGTCACTGTGCTTCTTTGATGTTAGCAAACAAGTATTTGTCAAATGATAACCAAAAACACTTTATCACTGTGTCTGGGAAAAGATCTTGAAAATATGTGTTTGAGGTTCTTTTTTGAAGAAGGATTTCTTTTTTTTTGGCACAAAAGATCCTCCCTTCAAGCACTGCCCCTTTGCTATTTACTACCCCTTTTAAAAAGTAAGCAAGATATCTTTCAACTGACTTGAAGACCTTTCAAAACAGACTCTACTTTTTAGACTCTGGGGGCTGCACAAAGTTTACTATCTAACAACATAGAAAGGACCTCTTTAAATTGACCAAGCCTTCATCTTTTAACCATTGTTTCCCTTTGAGTTTTAACAAACAAAAGCCTTTGCAAAATACTGTTAAGATACTTCTTTTACATTGATTTGAAGACCTCTTAAACTAACTCTGCTCCTTTATAGTAACTATGGGCAGTCTTAGCTATTTTTATAGCACAACAAAGAGTTTTCAAATTGGGATAACAAACCTCCCTTATTTCACTGTTTTTAATCCTTGACGCTCACAGCAACAAAAACTTCTTTGATTTTGACCAAATGCCTAAACTCCTAATCACTGTGTCTTTCTTTGTTTTTTAGGAGACAAGGTTTGTGCTTTGTTAACACTGTTAGGACACCTCTTCAAGAAAATTTGAGACCTCTTCACAACACATGAAGACCTCCTTCAATTTTGACAAAAACTCTATCTCTTTACCATTGTCTATCTCTGTGTTTTTAGATGATGAAGTGCTTTAAAAATCACTGTTTCTTTTTAGGGAAAACACAGCAAAAACACCCCCTTTTAACTTCGAAATTTACCAAGAAGTGAAGAAGTACCTTGAATAATGTTTATGGGCCTTTTTTATCCTTGATTCATCTTTCAAAGGCGCTTTTGGAAACATTTTGGGTGAGCAGCACGTTTGCAGGAGAAAACGCCGCGCAAATGGAGGTTGTCGGGTCTTTTTCGAGCACCCCATGACCGAAGACACAGGTGCGTCGCGCGCTACTATAGGCGCGTCGCGCAGTAGTTCAAATCCTTTGCTCAGGTGCTCATAAGCACACCGCGCACATCTACAGGCATGCCGTGCAGCGTTCTGAGCCCAAAAAACTTGAAGAAATGCACGAAATCACTTTGTTTCTTCAGTGAGCAGGCAAGGAGGGTATGCTTCATGTTTTGAAAATGCTAATGGGCCTCTTGAATGGTCTCTTCCGCCTTTTTAAAATTCAAATAAGCTCAAACACCTTGGAATTTACTTTGTAAGGGTTTGGATGCCTTTTGAAAAGGCTTTTTGTCATATCAAAACATAAATCACTATCATTATAATTTTATCACTTTTAAAATATCATAAAGACCCATATTCGATCAGGACTCATAATGACAATGTTGTGGCCAGCTTCTTTTTGAAGACACTTATAGACGTGTCTTTTGTTGAAGTAAAGAGGCCTCCTTAAAAAACAAGACCCTTTTCATTGTCTCTTCATTTAGGAAATAGCTCTGTCACTGTTTGTCTATTATGTCCTTCAAAAGGAACATGCTCAAGAACCATATTCAAGACTGTTGAACTGTTAGGCACCTTAGATTGACATTTCCCTTTTGACTGTGGGTAAACCTTTAGTTGTACTCACCAAAGCTTGACCTACATCTGTTCATCAAAGAGAAGGCTTTTAAAGACCCTTAATGCAATCATATATAAACAACAAAGTTTGTTTTTCGTGTCATAGAAAGGCCTTGTCTATGACTGTGGTATGTCTTATTTCTTTGAAAGGTGTCTTGAACCTGAATCACTGTGTCATAGTCTTCCTTATCCATATTGTCTCTGTGTATTCATTTGCAAAGGTCTCTTCTTGTTATTTCGATGAGATTGTTCCAAGTTGTGGACATTCTAGCCTCAGATTTCCCTTTGAAGAAGACCTTTATGGACAGAAAAAACAAAGCTTCTTGAACACCATAATATCACTGCTTGTCCTATGTTTAACACCAGACTTCAACTCATAAACCTTCAACTGCTTCCCACTGAATTTCAATTCTGTCCTTTAAACAGTGAACTCTTTCAAACACTATTTGAAACACTACTGTTGTATCAGTTGTTTCATCCTTTGGAGGAAGTGGTGTAAACAAGTTTTTAGGCCATTTGAAACATTGTTAGTCTTGTGCTCTTTGAATGAGGCTATACCTCTGTTCCTGACCCTCTGCTTTTTAAATGAAGGAGGCCTTTATCATTTTCCTAACCATCTGCTTCTAAATGAAGGAGGTTAACATAATATTTCCAAACCATCTACTCTTATACTAGGAGGAGGTTTGCAACAAGTGACCCAACCATCTGCTTTTGCTTGGAGGAGGTTTGCAACAAGTGACCCAACCATCTGCTCTCGCTTAGAGGAGGTTTGCAACAAGTGACCCAAACATCTGCTCATGTTTGGAGGAGGTTAACATAGTCATGACATTTCATCCCCTTTTCAAACTGTGTCATATTTCCTTGTAACACATAACTCTGCTTGGTATATCACAATAAGTAATAAAGTGAAAATTTGACAATATGCTATAAGAGGCATGTTCTGAAATATGCATCTTGTGGTCAAAATATCTTTGTGAATCTTTTAAACCAAGAGCCACATGACTGGTATTTGTAGAGTATTTTCTGGCTAGTCATTACTTACTAACCTTTCTTGACTGTGTTTGCAGAGGCTTATTGAATTTTCTCTCTGACTAGTATTCTTATCCCAGGCTCAAGTCAACATGAGAAGCAGATGTCTTCTTATGTTTAGCGTGACAATGTCTTCTGGAATACTTGTACATCTCTGTTTTGGACAGAGACATTGAAACATTGTAGATCAACATTATATCAGTTTGGCTTTTGAAACATGTACTACTGAGACATCAAGACCTTTTAGTGGTGTGACCTATGGGTGTATCAAGCTTTGTTTTTCGCAGATTAAGCGCTAAATCAGGGTTGGCCGGTATTGAACAAAAGATTTTGGCTCGGGATGTTTTTGCCAAGGAAGGGATTCCCTAAAGTGCCACTACCTAACTTAGGGGAGATCTTTAACATATTTTGAGTATTCTCTTTGGTATGATTAGATCTCAAAATGGCATATGACCAGAGGTAGGGTGGCTGAAATTCTTATCAACATTTGGTTAATGAATGACCTGGGGATGAGGGTAAATGACAGCAGATAACTTTAGCTTATGACAGCTCATGGACAGGATTATATGACTGAAACTAGATAGGACTTGACAACTAGGTTTTTTCTCATCATAGGCAGAATGGAAAAGGTAGGAGAACAAAATTTGTTTAGGGGTGTTTTCTAGAGGACAAATTTGACAAATTGGAGATCAGCTTCTAGAAAAATTGGCTTTAAAAACTAGTCATCATCAACAGGTGAAAAATACTGATGAATAACACAAGATTTGGATTTAGTCGAGACTCTTTTTGAGTTGTAGCAACATGTGGAGGGATTGACTCTTGGGATACCGAATTCCCGGATCAAGGAGTTACCTATGAGGATGTAGTGTCATACCATTGGTGTGCCTAGCCGTTGGATGAGGTTATTGCACATGATATCTCAAGCAGTGACCTGATATCATGAGAATCACTAGGTTTACTTAGATTATGCTATGTTTGTATACATTTTGAGGTCAGATGACCAACTTGTCTTTGACACAATTGTGTAAAAAAATCGATATAAATCTATCTTTCTTTCAATATTTTTATATGATTATGTGAAATCATATTCAATTGTATGATGTGAATTGAAAATATATCTTTACATATGTTGCAAATGTATATTTAACACATAATATGCTAATGAATCAACTAGAGTGTTAAAGTTTCTGGAAATATGTTGATATTGAATGTAATAAAAACGTCTTTCCAAAAGACAAAATCTAAGGAACATACGATGAATTGTTGGATTTTAAACAGTATAGACGTTAGTAAGTTGTAGTACGACAAGTTGTGGGTCCATCCTAATGATGATGCGGTGAATGCAGAGTGAAATGGCATTAGAGAGTAGTTCAATCAACCCGCTATACTCAGCGATATTGTTGGTCGATCGACCAATACAAATCCCTTGGAAACTCACTAACTTTCCACTTGGAGCAAATATGGCCCATGATGCAGAGGATAGATTCTGAGTACTATGACTAACACCATCGACATATCCAATAAATGGTTTCGATTATTCTGACATCTACAAAAAATTCAAAGCGGATTACTAACCACATGAAAAAATCTAAAAGACACATTTCTGCACACATGCAATCAAAGCATATAATACAATTTTTACTACGCAAAATCAGGGATAGTTACGTTTAAGATACAACCCATTTTGAGGCTGTGATAATGGAATCCCATCATAATCTACCAACTCATAGGCACAATTAGCCAAAATTTTCTTGACAATGTAGGGTTCGTGCCATAATGATTCAAATTTCCCTGTTCCTATATTATCAGCTTCTTGATTATAAAGAAATACCAGGTCTCCTTCTGAGAAGGTGTGAGGCTTGACATTGCGGTCATATTGTGCCTTAATTCACATCTTATGTGCTTCCTTGGCCAATGCGGCTTCACGACGTGTTTCATCTATATGGGTGAGATCTAACAGACGTGCCTCTTCTTCATAAGTGTCAGGTATCAGGTCAATCGCGAGTTTCAACGATGGTATTTCACATTGTATCGGTAAGATAGCTTACATACTGTAAACCAACTGAAAAGGAGTAAATCTGGTCGCATTTCTCACCGAGGTTCGATATGCCCACAAAGCCGAGTACAGGATCAAATGTCATTTTCATTTATGAACCCCAATCATGCATTGAAGCATACGGTTAAGAATCTTGTTGAAAGCTTCAACTTTTCCATTAGCTTGTGGATGATAAGGGGTAGAACTATCATGTGACAGTCCTAACTTGGCAGTCAACTCATCCATCATGTGATTGCGAAAATGTTTTCCATGATCTGTGACTATGGCATGCACTACACCAAACCGTGAAACCACATGGTTAAATAAGAACAATGCAGTTGTTTGTCCCATGTTGTTGAATGTAGGCATCACCTCGGCCCACTTGGTAAAATAGTCAACGGCAACAATAATATAGTCATTCCCCCCGGCCGAGCGGGGGTTACATGTCATGAACTCAATGCCCCATTTTTCAAATGGTCCAACAGCGACGATAGGATGCATTGGTGTTGGCGGCAAGTGGGTTTTATGATTAAATATCTGGCAAGCATGAAAACTTCTAACCGTGATAATGCAGTCGTGAAATATGGTAGGCCAGAAGTAACCAGCGCGTATAATCTTCTGTGCGGTGGAATAACCAGAGAAATTTCCACCGCATCCACCAAAATGACAATCATTTAGAATTTTTTCGTCCTCCTCATGTGTGAGGCACCTACGTAAAATCATATCAACACCACGACGATAAATTGTATCGTCAACGATCAGATAATCTTTGTCATGGTATCAAATACATCGCTATTGCAAGCGAGAGATATTGGGCCAAAAATTTTGGGTCTGGAGATAGATGATAAAATATCCATACCACGGGTCAAATGACTCGATCATAAACAAAGACTCGTTTGGAATTGATGGTTTTGTAGTATGATCAGTGCTACTCGAAGGAAGGTCACAAATAAGATTGGAAAACACTAAAGACTTCTTTGAATTGGATTTGATTAATTCCAAATCAAACTCCTGCAAAATGACGATCCATTTTGAATATTTTCCCCCCAGCAATTGACGTGATAGAATGTATGTCATAGGGTTGCAATCCGAAATGACAATGGTCTTTCGGAGCAGGATATAATGGCGAAATATTTGTACAGCTTGAATAGATGCCAAAGCGAGCTTCTCAATGTATGAGTACTTAACTTCCATATCATTTAGATTATGACTCAAATAATATATGATATTTTCAATCCCATCTTCTTATTGGACTAAAGCCATAGCGATGGTCGTAGCTGCAGTGGCAAGATACAGGAAATAATCACTCTGATAATTTGGGGGATAGATTAGTGATGCTCATATTAGGGTATCTTTAAGAACACCAAAGGAAGCTTGCGCAACCTCATCCCAATGGAAGGGCACCCCTTTTTCAAGAGTCAAGTAAATCTTTTAGCCATTTCGATGTAGTTAGGAATGAACCTCCTTAGAAATTTATCCTTCCCTTGGAGTCTCTATAACTGAAACAGATTGTAAGGAGTAGGAAAATCAAGAATAACTTGGACCTTCAAATGACTATAACCAACACCAAGCACACATTTTTGTGAATTGATGAGTATTTTATAATGATGACATCGTAAAAATATCACTCTCAGATGTAGCGGGTGGTCAGCCCGTGAATGTGCAAGTAAATCATCCAGATATGGTTCAAATATGTGCTTGATGTCATGAAAAGCATAATTCATTGCCCTCTGAAATGTGGCCCCAATGTTCTTCCAACCAAAAGGGAGCTTGCGATAAGAAAATGTGCCCCAGGGACAGATAAAAGCGGTTTTATATTGGCCCTCTTCGCGAATATTAATATGATTGTAACCAAAGAATCCATCCATGAAAGAAGATATTTCACATCTGGCACATTCATCAATAATTTGGTCGATAAAGGAAGTTGGATTGTTGTCTTTCGAAAAAGCATGATTAACATCCCTATAATCGGCACACGCTCTAATTTTTCCTTGTTTATTTATGACAGGAACAATGTTAGAAACCCAATTGGTAAGCAGAACAGGGTAAATGAATCCAGTGCGCAAAATTTTTCAACCTCTACTTTAATGCCAACAGATTTATTAGGGTGAACAGGATGAAAGCACTTTCATACCAGCTTAACATCAGGATACATTTTAATCTCATGTTCAACAACGTTGGAGCCGATACATTGCATCTCCTCATAAGACCAAGCGAACACATCTTGCAATTCACGAAAAAGAGTGTGATAAGTGTAAATTTCAGATGGAGAACAAGACCCACTAACATGAATGTTTTCTAAAATACCTGGTTTGGTTGAAATATCGATAGAAATAATTTCTTCGATATTTGATGGGTTTCGCTTAGAATCGACGGTGTGGAAAGGGATAGAATTCCTCAAGAAAGAAATGAAAGTAGGGTGAGATAGTTCAGATGGATTATCCTCACTATAATCTAGAAGATGGGATCGTTGATGTGATGATTCCCATGGTTATTATTCTGGCATCACAGATTCCATAATGCTCTCATTAGTCGACAATATGCGTGAAAATGGATCTTTATAAGTACCAAAATACAAAGAATGACCAACCCAAACGATTCGCGACAATGGATTTTGATTGGCCGCATAAGCCAAGAAAATCGATTGCTATGCTAGCTCAATTGGACTTAGTCGCCTGATTTCACCCAGCATAACTACTTCAGAATCATTGGGTATCTTCCTTAAGTCAGATGAAGTGGAAGATATCATATTGCGGGTCTCTATCTGTGTGATTTCTGTCGATGTCTTAGGCGACGGTAACGAAAAGGTGCCCATTAGGGAAGGATCCTTAAAGAGTCTTACACCAATGTTCTGAAGAGAATGTGGGGGTCCGTGAACAAACGAAACACTTCCAGTTTCCTAGGAACCAGAGGTGAATAAAAAGATTTGATCAATGTTTGTGATACTTCCTTTATGGGGGAAGATGATCATACGAAAGTAAGTAGATACTACCACAGCCATAGCGTAAACCCATAGTCTTCCAAGTAATATATTGTAGTCGAGGGGTCCTTCAACGACCTCAACTTCAACAGTAACTGATTTTCCCCCTAGTTCTAATTGCAGGTTACTAAGAATTCCACAAGGCTTATATGTATGATTGTCAAAATATTTTAACGTCATAGGTGATTGTGACAAAGTCAGCGCGCCAAGTGACTTCCAACAACTCATTGAAATGATATAAGTAGATGCGCCTTCATCAATGATAGTGCGATGAATGAGGAAATTTAGGACATGTACTTGAATCAAGAATGCTAACTGTGTTGGTAATTGTGGCACATAGCCCGCATGATTAAAGACTACAAGATTTGAATCTGTCGGATCGATTCCACGAATCGTAGACAACAAAGGCTGCTTCTGCGAGGGACAATTCTAAAGAACCTCAAGCATTGACATAGAAGAAGGTGACTGAGCTAGGTCTTTCACTACATTATTTTTTTGATTTGCACGAGCTCAAGGGTTGAATATCGATTTATGAACTACTCCCTTCGGCGGCTTTATTGTTAACTCTGGAAGGATAGGCGGTAGAGCCAAATCAGATGAGGTCAAAGTCAAAGTGGTAGGTTGATCTGTAGCATAACCATTTGACAATGACAATGGATTACTATAATATTTACTTTGATTTGACACCAAAACATCAGTTTTGGGCTTCGTGGTGGATAACATAAGCACTTATGAACGAGAAGCAGGATCCGTAGCCACCATATGCGTTTCTAGGTTCGGAAAAGGATTTGTCAACACTGTTGATGTGGCATAAGTCTTAAGAAGATTTGGGACTTCTGAGCGGTGAGGAAAATATCACGTAAAATGCTCCTCATTACATATCAAGCAAGGGTAACGAGGTTTCCAAAAAGAACCGAATGAATTAGATGATTTTTCCTGCGGGGGAGAATTTGATTTCTTCTTATCTTTCCCCTTCTTCCTATTTCTAGGTTGTTTATCGCTTTTTCCTTTGTTAGATGACACAACATGGATTTCAGAAGAAGACACAAGGTCACATGCAATAGGGTTTTGATTTGAGACAACAAGTGTAGGACCAGATAGTCGACTTGTTGCCGGAGCGCTAGCAAAACCAATCACACCATCACCGGCATGAATATCCTGACCAGATGGAGTAGGAGGAACAGTAAAATTTGGTCACGACGCATTTGGAATGTTTTTTTAAAGCATGCTAGAATGACTGTAAATCAGATCCATATATTGGGCACAAACAATGACTTGCTCTTCAGTGACAAAAATGCCTTTGGCCACATGCTCGGTGATAGATGGCAACAAGGACTTAATAAACCACTCAGCTAAAGGTTGATCAGGAACAAATGTTTTAACCATTCGACGACAACGATGCCACTCATGTATATGATCCAATATATGAGTATCATTGGTCTATTTAAAGTTGGTCAAAAGTTTCGTTCCAGTTTCATATTTGATGGGTAACTGTAAGTGGGTTAAAAAATTTGTGGCTAAAGCTATAAAGTTATCAATCGAAGCTAGTGGTAATTCAATGTACCACCTCACACCTGGACCAATAACCGTTCGTTGAAAAATATGCAATCTAACAGAATCATCATTTAAGGAATTAGATGAACACCATAAATGATAAGCCATGACTTGCGTAGAGGGGTCTTCTCTAGAATTTCCATTGAATTTGGGAGGTCCGGGGGTAATTGATGAGGAATCACCGACCACCAATGCAAATAATGAATGGGATCATTGGTGAGCGTATTTAAATCAGGTAACTCTAACCTTGCAACAAATGACAATTTTCGATTAAGGTTAGGTTGAGAATAACCAGGATAAGATGGAATCGCCTAAGGAATAGGCCTTTGCATACCAATAAATGGATTTTGTTGATAATAACCCAGATAAGGGTAGGCTTGTTGACCAGGTCCTATATAATCTTGATACTGTGGGAATGGTTGTTGTGGCTGCCATGCTATCTGATAAAACGGTTGACCGCTAGGATAATTCAGACTCGTTTGTGAATAGACATGGCCAGTAGAATCCCGTGACAAAGGTAAACTAGCTTGTGGTTGTGAAATTCCTGATACAAATGGTTGTTGAATACTGGCCTAGGAATATGGAGTCTGTAGACCCAAGACTTGAGGGTTAGGGGTGGAAGGACCTGCTTGTGCAGACTGACCAAAGACCATAGAAGAAATGAGAGGCGTAGTAGGCACAGATGTAACAGGTTGAATTGGTTGATATTGATCCACAACCGTTTTCAGTTGAACAGGCAAAGTAGGTTTCCATTGGAAAATAGGCATTCCAGCATAAGATTGACCTAAATATGACAGAGTATTGCCATATGGACTGAACATCTGTGGTCCCCCAGCATATGGAGTATAGGGATATTACACATACTGACTTTCATATGATGGGTATCCAGCAGATATTGGATAATATGGATGGTAATTGGATGGAGCAGCTTAATATTGAGGGTCAGGTCATTCAGTACTCCTAAGATATGAACCAGATAGAATTACAGATGATGACATGGGCAAAGTCCGTGGACTAGAGGAGACACCAGAGTAGGTTCCATTTAAATCCTGGCAACCCACTGGGATGGACGGACCACCATAAAGATGAGACTCTAGTGTCATAGAAAACATCAAAGATGAAGCAACAATAGATGTTTTCGCACCTGTAATAGATGGTACAGTCTGGGATGTTGTCTCTGCCATGGTTAAATAACCCAGCAAATACTCTAACGAATCTACATGAACTTGAGAGTGAAAACTATCAACAGAAGCAGAGTAGGTCAAACGAGGAAAATAATGATATAAATGAATCCCCAACCAAGAAAATGAGTGGGAGTTGAAGGGGTTGTCTCTTCCTGAAGTTCTTCCTCTATCGAAATCAAACCAGGTGGAATCATTTCACCATCAAGCCAGAGATAAATTTTAGGCATTAAACTCTGCGGTAAGAGGAAGACTCAATGGTTACGGATGGCTGAGGATCAGACAGTTGCACCAGAACAACTTCTTATTGTTCGACTTCGGGATCAAGATGTTCTGGTAAAAGAAAAATGGTCTCCGGATCGACTTCTAGTTGAACAAGATTGGGTTCTGGATTTATCGTTTCACTGAATTTAATTTCAGTGTCCTCATGTAACTGTGAAGGTTTTATCTCGATAGTAGTAGATAAACCGGGATGAGTCGAAATGACTCTAGACTCGGTACTCAAAGGATGAGATGCCTCTAGTATATAATATGATGTAGCACCAAGAGTTCCAGAGGTACCAAACTCGGTAGGACGAGCGCGCCTTCTTCTACTAGGTGTAGCTTATGGTGGTAACGAAGGTTTGTTCACTGTCCTATGCGAACAACGAGTAAAGGTTTGATCTTCTTCCACGATCGTTGATTAATTTTATACTAGATGTTAATGAACAAGGACAAAACCACCAGGGATGATCCGTCGATCCCCAGTGGCGTTGCCAATTTGTTTTACAGAAATAAAAACCTAAAGATAAGTATGTTTTCCCTAAGTGTGGTGGTTCACTTAGAACAACAGAAAGAAAGATATATGACCTTTTCCTTAAAATTAATAGATAAAGGGAGATAAAACTACTTGTAATTTGTTCTCTTTCCCTCGCCTCCCTTCATCGCTTTCACCACTCTCAATCTAACTTAACTCGTTTGATTGATACCTGCCATGGAAAACAAAAGATAGAAAACAACATAAAGGAAATATGACCTATTCAAGTTAAACAAATTCAATCGATTAAATTCATAAATACAAATATAACATCATTGACACGTGCATTAGGAAAGGAACAAATGATTATGAAGTAGAAGGAAGAGTACAACCAATTGATCGATTCTTTATCACTCATCTAGCTTGAGTCCCATCCTCATCACATCCAGAAGCATCACAGTACATGCATGATACCTCCAAGAGCTGTGATCTCACCAACGTAACTCTACTTAACACAAATTCTTACTCTCTTGTGCACTATGTTCAGTGCTCTATTTTTAAGTAGATGAAGGTAGTTTGACATAAATGAATCATTGAATGGATTTCATAAAAATAGATGAAGATATTTCCTTGTTCAAGGGAATAGGAGGATAAGAGGTTTAATGAATTCATGGGTTCCAAATTCGAGGCTATCAGATGTGGTGAAAGTTGGAACAACTTCTAGAAGTCACTAAAGGTTGGGAAGATTCCTGGAATCCAATGAAAAATTCACTCCCAGTCGCCCAACGCACTCTAAAGTGGGCCTCGATCCTCTAAAACATAGCCTTGCATGGGAATAGATGCTCTGCAAAGCATTTACAGTTGTCTAGGGGTCCGTTGATGGCTCAATGGGGCACTTCAACTGGCATCTAAGCAGTGAAACTTTCATGAAGGAAAACTACCAATGGAATGACTTGTTTAGGGCATGTAGCAACAAATCTAGAGTATGATAGACCCTAATAGATATTGATATGTGTTTTGGGATGATGCCAAAATTGAGTTGTAACAAAGATGATACGTCTGTTGAAAATATGCTTCCAAGAACGTAGCAAGCTTCTGCCCGCTGGTGTTTCTCAATGTCATAGTTTTCACATCAGTGTTTGAGACAACCCAAATCATCACATCTACACATGGGAAGGATGGATAACTGCATGAAACCTTGTAAAGCCCTGAATGCATGATGTTTAGATACACCTGTTGGTCCTCTATGTCTGCCTGAAATTCCTTTTTAAAATCATCTTTGATATGTTGCCATGTCAGTTTTGATCCCTTCTCTACAAACAGATGAGTTTCCACCTAAATTAGCAAGTTAACCGAAACTTGTTCAACTGCTTCCCCAATACTTATTTCAATGGGTTCCTTTAAGGAAACTCTCTTATATTACATTTTGAAATTTACTATTGGAGAGATGCTCAACAAATATCGTACCCATAGGACAAAAAAGACACTTACGACAAGCAAATATCAGTTATAAACAAAACTAATCTTTAGTACATGTTCATGTAGCATACCAGGTAACTGACTCTAGGGATTTCTCAATTATTAGTGGGAAGAGGGTCTGACTAGATGAGGAAACTTCACACTACGTAGTCCCAACAGCCAGGGTTGAAGCTTGAGGACTAAGACTATAAAATGCGTAGTTCAGTCTGGGCAGTGAGCAGGAAGATACTACGCATTGTGCAGTCCTCACACTCAATCTTAGAGCACTAGCATTCCTGAGGATATCAAGGAACCTTCAATATCATTTTCATCACTTTTCAGGGTGAGTTTTGTATTTATCACCTTTAGTCAATTTTTTTGTCGCTTTTTTTCTGTTCGGCTTGCATGAGTGTTGTTTTTCTTGTTTCTTTCATGCATGCTGGCATTTTAACTTATCGTTCACCTTTTACAAGTGTTGTATCAGTTTTTTTGTTTTTCGCGGATGGCTGCTGTTACGGCGACGCTCCCCACCGATCTCGTTCACATCTCGTTTATTCAGTTTATGAAATTTATTTCTCTTGTTTCAATCACACTTAGTCATATCTGCACTCAAGCCTTCACCATCTCTTACATCTCATTTTTCACACTTCCCTTGGGTAAATCTTCCTTTCCCTTCCCCAGAACTCAATTTTCCTAGCTGGGAATTACGCAATATTGAGGCCCCAGCTTAGAACTTAGCCTCTGGCATTGCGCAATGTGCAGTACAGGCTGGAACCATTATGCATTGTGTAGTTCCATACCTCAACCTACATCCTTGGCCATTGAATGAGCTCTCGGGGTGTCGATTAAATATATTTTAGAAATTAGGGTTTATGACGTGCATACCACAAAACAAGGGAAAAGTGACACATTGCGATTGTTTTCAAAAAATAACAAGTTTTCTTCCTTCATGTTGCTAAAAAGAGATCCCTAAATTTTAGGGATGATTTTTTGCTTTTTTTGCTTTTCTTCTTTTTGCGGGAAAACTTCCCATGCACATCACTGAGAAGGAAAGGGCAGTTTCGGGGAACTGGAAACTCTCGGCTCAGTGCACTGCGCATTTACTGAGCTCAGTGAATGATTGTGCAGTTTCTTGGCTCAATGCTAGGTTTCCTATCATGATCGTAGAGTTTCTGATATTATGGCTGACTTCTAGTCATGATTGCATTATTCTAAACATCAAGGTCAAGTCTAGCTCTGTGAATTGTGCATTTTTTGGAGGCAAGCCCAAAACTATTGCACAAGGATTAGACAAGAGGTTAGCTTGTGACTTAGAAAAAAATTATTAAGTGAAGATAAATTAAACACAAGCATACCTAAAATATAATATAAGTCGAAGCATGGATATCTAACTGCGGTGCAAGGTAAGCTCTTGTGAAAGACAGTTAGGCTCCAAAATCTAAGAAATGGAAAAATTTTGGATGGTGGTTGTAGCCGCTACAACAGGAACCAACACCAAAAATTGAAACCCTACCATGCCACCTCAACCTGTCCATGCCAAAGTCTACCTGTCATCCACGTCATCAACTATCAGTGCTAGGTAATAATCTTGAGTAACTCATCTTGTTGATTTCATGATGCCATCATCATGCCACGTTGTGTCTTTTTAGAGGTGCCACATGTCACTAAAATTTGACTCACTTGGCCACCCAAAAGGTCCAAAAACACCTATCATGTGTCATGTTATCGACGTGCCACATAATCACACTAATCATGTCATTGCCACCGGCATTTTTACATCATCTACCTTTTCCAATCACATTTTTCCATGTGTCACTATCACCCCCTAGATGCGACTTCAATAATGACATCATCAAATATGTCATCTTCCATGTCATTCATCTATACAAAGGGGAATACGGAATTTGGGTGTATTATTTTGTTTCTTATTTGTAAATTTCTCCAAGGGTTGGATGCCCAGATTCACATTTCAGTGTGAAACCAAGAAAAATACATAATTACTAAAGAATCCATACATGGGCATTTATAAATTTGCATAATACGCGGAGCACCAGATTTTTGAATATCCAATTGTCCCAGATGTTTGCTAATCCCCAATTACATGTTCCAATCTGAAGCCCTGCATCCTTAGATGAGTTCAGATGGATTCAAATATGTCTGGTATCTACCTTTTTAAACCTTGTGCTAATGTTCTTGCACCATGGATGGTCTGAATTCCTAGATAAGTCCAAATGTCACGAATGTTTCAATGTTAGACCTGTCTGAACTTAATAACTTGGATTCTCATCAACCCTTGGTATTTTTGCTATAATTTATATACCATTGGAGAGGTCTATGAGAGGAATACACAATGAAACAGTTATTCATTAGTAAATTTTGCCTTTGTAGATGACTAAATTCTTATCCTAGATTTCTAGAAACAAAATTCATGAATTATTGTGAGTTCTAGAAATCTCACTAACTTCATCATCCTTATGATAAATTTTTCACTATTTTATTACTCTATCAAGTCATGGCCAGCCTATCACTCCCAGAAGACCACTCATTTTCGCTATTTTTTTGCACCTCTGACATTACCACTTTGTTTTGACTTGCCTAACCCTTCTACTTACACCTTGGATTTCCAAGGAACCTAACATTTTCCCCTATTCACCAAGTGCCTCAAGCATTGGTGGTTTCAAGATACCTTTCTAGGCTCTTTAGATAAATCAAAATCAGTAGTTTTGGGTCTGCAATACATAAAATCTGTAAAAAAACCTATTTTACACCTAAAAACCCTAAGTCAAGTTTTCAGCCAAAGGCCAAGTCCAAAAAGCCTTCCACTAGGACACCTAGGGTTTCATAGGTCATAGGATTGTTTTTTTATTCTAAAAAATTTTTTTTTCCTGTGCCAAGAGGCTGCAATCAAAGAAGAAGAAGGACAGCACATTATTTCCCAAGTGGATTAGAAAATCCTTCAAGGAAGGCCTCCTTGGTCAAAGCACAACTCCTGCAAAAGACAACTGCCCATCTTAAACATTTCTGCAGGAATTAATGAGATGACCATCAGCAAAAAAAGAGGTAAGGTAATAAGCTAAGTCGTCACTAAGGACAGCCACAGCAAAGGAGAGGAAACGGGCCTATGTTAAAAGAGAATCAGGGTTTTGAGGACTGATTGGAAAAACAGTGTTGCCAAGCAAGAAACCAGTGCAAGGACCACAAGGACAAAGGCACAACAACACAACCAAGCACACATTGAAGATTTTTAGAAATTATAAATGAAAAAAGGGAAAAAGGTGAGCTGAGTTAAACAGAAATGAATGAACTTGAAAGGGCTATAGAGAACTTAGAATACAACACTAATTATTTGTCTCTAACAGCGATAAAACCTAAATTTTGGGAAGGTAGGAAAAGTAGGTGAAATGAGGACAATGGGCCTCCATCATGATAGCAAGAGGTTTTCAAAATGCCTTTGGAAGTGATTTTTATGGTTTGTCAAGGCAACAGTGCTTCCCTGCACCAAAGGGAGAAGGAACACAAAGGGTAGCAGTATGGGAGAAATCAAACCTTCAGTTACTGTCACTTGCCCCCAAAATGGTCAAAGGAAGGAAATCATCAGGTTAAGTGTCTAAATGGAAAATCAAGTTGAGCATGAGGTTGCTGTTGAGTGACTGAGATTGTCAAAATCCAAAGATGAAAAAGGAGACCAAAAAAATGTGTCATGGCACTTGCATAAAATCAGAAGTGGCGAAGAAGAGACATAACAAGCCTAATTTGTAGTCTTTGTCAAAATAGGTATATCACTGTCAAATATCAGTAAAAGGTGAGAGAAACATGTTTCTGGTCACTTCCACTCAGGAATTCCAAAAAGGGTAAGAACAATGGTTTCAGTTTATCAGTGCAAGAAGAGACAATTTGGATAGTGCCCAGACCTTCAAAGATGAAAAAAGGACCTCTTCATCCTTTTAGCACACCCTCACCAAATAAAAATCACTTTGAAAAGTTCAACATCACTTGCAAAAAAGGCTAAAGAGATATCAGTGAAAATTATAAAATAACAAAAGGCAAACACAGCAAAGTGGGTTTTATAAGTTTGATTTATTTCTCAAAGGGTATAAAAGGCCCTCTCAATCTTTTTCCATCTCATTTTTCCATTACAAAGAGAAGAGAAGGTTTGCAGAAGAAAAATCGAGTTTTTTGGTCGATTTTCGGGCAAGGGCTACTGGCGCTGCCCAAATCCATGGCGTTGCACTTACCAGGCCTAGCACTGCGCTAATCATCATTTCTCTCATTCAGATTAACACGGTGTTGCGCTAATCCAAGGTGGTGCTACTCAAATCCGTGGCGCTGCACAAATACAGGCTCGACATGCCCAGGGACCCGAAAACCCTGCTGAACGCCTGGCGCTGCGCTAACAGGCCGACCCAACTGCTCAGGCAAGGTGCTGCGCTAATGCAGAGGGCCTCCAACAAGAAAAATTTCTTGCCCCAAGGCTCAAAATCATCCTCCAAGTTGCATTCAAAGGCCTGCATAGGAGTAAAAAGCTGGTAGGTGGCTTCTCTTCCTTGACCCACAAGTAATTTTCATAATTTGTGGCTAAAAAAGTAATTAAACCGTAGGTGTGCAAACCCTAGGTCTCAAATACATTTTACCCCTTTGTTTTTAGCCTCCTTGAACAAGTTCAGTGTCATTTAAGGGAGGGTGAATTAGTGTGGTCACAATTCATGATTCAAGGTGGACCCTCTTAAGCTCCAAAGCAAGCAGTCCTAAAAACCTAGCCTCCATATCACTCATTCACAAGAATTTGACTTCACCACCATTTTCATCTTGCTCCTCCAAACCCTACTTTGTCCACAAACATCTCCTATCACCATGTCAGGAGCTGAAAACAGTAGCAGTAGTGAAAGAGGTCAAGGGCCTATGAGGCCAAATCACAAGGGAGGAAAAGTGAACAGAGTTGAACCCCAGAGCACAGTGGTTATCTCCTCATCTCCCATGATCCTCTCATGTTTCCAGAATATGGGATGTTTTCAATTTTGTGAGAAGTTCAAACTAGTACAACACCACCCAAAGCTTACAAGGTTGTTTGTCCTCAACCCCCACAACAAACAGTTAAATCTTGCAGGGGTATCAGCAAATACCATCTCTGATGCTACAAGTATCCCTGTTTTTGGTGAAAAATGGTTTAAGAAGACCAAATTGGACAAGGATTACTATGAACCATTCATCAAAACTAGGTACAGACAAGGCTCCAAGTCTATTTTTCCCTTCTCACACCTCAAACAAAGATTTTCACCCTTGATGAAATTTATCATGAAGTACTTCACCTGTGAGGGGAGGTAATCCAAGCTTTATTCCTACCATCTTAGACTCCTCATGCATTTCACAAGGGTTAAGATGCTCAACTTACCCTGCTACCTCTATAGAAGTATGGACAAAATGTCTTCTGTTGTCCAGAGAAGGAGTCCTTCCCAACAAATGCAAAGTGTATTTCACCATTCCTTGATCAATATGGTGGTATTACATCGGTTGGAACAGTAGGGTATACCTTGGGAGGTGTTCATAGCCCTAGAAGTCTTCACAAGCCCACAGCCTCCTCATCAACCAAATTTTCCCTCCTCATCTGCACAAGTGCCCTCACCTCAAGGAAACCCCCCTTCTTCCCCTTCTATTGATGCATCAAATGAAGAGGATGACAGTGGAAATGATGAACAAAGTAATGGCAATGAGGGTAATGGTGCAAGTGAGTCAGCCCAAAGTGAGGAAAAGAGTGATGCTGGTGAACAGAGTGTTGACCAAGAGGATGTTGATGAAGATGAGGAGGTTGACAGTCAAAGGGACATGAGAATTGAGGATGATAGAAATGCAGTAAATGAAAAAGATGGAGAAATAGAAAATGAAGAAGCGGAGACAGAAAAAGAAGAAGAAGGCAATGATGAAAGTGAAGAAGGGGCAGAAACAGAGAATGAAGAGAGAAACAGTGAGCAAAATAGTGACAATATGCAAGAGGATAGTGATGAATATGAAGATCTGGATAGTCAAAATAACATGAGCATTGGTGATGAAAAGGTAGAAACAACGAATCAATAAGAGGACAATGAGGAAGATGAAGAGCTGGACAGTGCAGAAACTAAAGGCAACTCTGATGCCCATGAGACAAAACACAGTGACAAAGAGGAAGATGATGAGGAAGATAGTAAGGGACATGACAGCAAGGAGGACAATAGTGATGACAATCATGACAACTGTCATGACAGTCATGACAACAATCGACCCCTCAGTTATAATGATAATAGTGCCAGTGAAAAAAACAAAGATGAAAGCAGTCATGGTGATGAACAAAATGAAAGTAATGAAAGGGCAGAGGATGATAGTCAAATTGACGATCACATCCATGGCAAAGAGACCAACAAAATCACCAACACGCCTCTTGCATGCACATACCAAAGAGGGCCAAGGCAAGTGTTTGTTGCCTCCAAAAGGCAAGGGACCTTGCCATCTACATCAGCTCAAATGCTTGACAAGGGCAAAGAAAGTGTGAAAAAGGATAATAAAGGTAAGGGAGGCAAGCAAACTAAACAAGATCCTCAATTCATTGACCTAGACAGTGATAATGAAGATGAGGAGATGGCCACTAGACTACTGCTCCAAAGAAATGATGCACAAATTAGGGAGTGGGAGAGATATTTTGAAATGGAAAAGTGTGTTTGGTCTCAACCTAGTCTCCTAAATTGAGTTCATTTAATTGTCAACCAGGGTTGGTAAACTGCTGAAGTGAAGTGCACTGTATGTGCCTAGGTGTTTGTCTCTTAATGCGTTGTGTTTAGTGTTTTATGATTTTTTTGGTCTTTTGTAATAATTTATGATGTTTTTGGTCTTTTGATGGTTTTTATGTTCACAAGGAAAATGACTAGAAAGCTAGTGGAAAGAAACTACTGGTTAAGAACAGAGTGAAGCCTAATTGGTTGATGACAAATGACAAATGAAAATGCAAATACTGAAACAGAATCAAACCTAAACTATGACTAAGCAGAATACCAAGCTTGATAATGACTTCAAGAAAATGAATCAAAACTTAAACTTAACTCGTCCAATACTTTCATCAAAGGTATTTTGGGAGAGCTTGAGAAGTGGTCAGCTAAGTATACAAATTCTCCTAACTAAACAATTAAACAATCAAATTATAATGAGACAACATTTTATCCATGATTAAAGATTTGTTGAAACATATTTGGAGGAAAACATTGGTACCATCATAAGATCTCTACTCTAAGACTAGTTCCTAACTCTATTCTGCAACTTAGTTTAACATTACTAAACCTTACTCAAGAGTTATAGATTTCTTTTTAAAGTAGTATTTTGAGAAAAGGCTTTGTTTATGAAGTGGTAAAGAAGTTGCAAAAGTACTTCAGGCCTTGAAATGATATTGTCTTCTGTTCATATGGTTATGAATCAATTATAGATTTGGAACAAGAAGAGGTTTTGTAAATAATGAAGGCCGTATTGTTAAGTTTAACAACTAATTTAATCTAATATGCAGTGGATGACAACTAATTGTGGAGTGAAAATGCAATGAGTTAAGCTAAAACTGAACTTAAGATGTCACTAGTCTAAAACAGTGCTGAACTAACAAGCCATTATCAAGCTTAAAATAAAATAACAGAGCATGAATTGAATGCAATTTGACTCCGGAGTATCCTAACTAAGTTATCATGCATTAATCTATGGGATTCTACAGCCTGTTTTGTCCATCATGATTGGTATTTTGGAAGAGCTTCTTAGAACAATCCTGGCTGTACAATTCAGTGCAAATGCAAACATAAAGACTGAAATCAATTTAAAAACTAAGACATCACAGCTATCTCCTACCCATCATTATGGTATTTTGGAAGGGCATTTTAAGAGTAAGATCAACTATGCTACTTAGTGCAAACAAACAACTGAAACGTTCAGTATCACAGTCATGCCTTAGACATCATAAGGATTTTTTGGAAGAGTTTGCTTAGTATAAGTTCAACTGTGATAGTGAAGAAAAGAAATTACAATTAAATCCTACAACACTATAGCCATTTCCCATTCATTATCATGATCTTTTGGAAGAGTTTCTTCTTTTGGAAGAGTTCTTAGAACAAGTATAACTATAGTGGCTAATGAAATTAACTACGAACTCAAACTTCAAAAACGTAAAAACAACTAAGATACTTATCTAAATTATGAAAGTAAAGCCGTGCAGGAGGCAGGGGCCCTCTACCACCAAACGGAATCTAACTCCAAATCAACTCAACGCGTTCAAAGCAATGTTGTCCTCTTCATTAAAGTAGAAATAACTTGAAACAGAGTATTCTTCGTTTTCAAAAATATAGCATGAAATCTAAGCAAAATCTAGCTTATCTCTCGGTTTCCCAAGTGTTTTTATAACGAATTTACATAAAATAACTTCCAACAATACAGGGATCCTTGTCTTTCCTTATCAAAATCACATTAGGACTCTGAAGATGGCAACGTAAAGAGAAAAAGGACATCTGGACTAAGACAGTCCTATTAGAAGTCTGCTTCCTTAAATGAGTTCCCACGTACCAAAACCACGTCCAGAATTCGGTTCTTCCTTCATGGTGAGCAACGAATAATGTGGACATGACGTGGAATATACCCATATGTGGTTTTTCTTGAGAGGACACCTGGAACATGCCTGAACATGAAGACAGCTTCAGAATTGCCGGTTAGCTACGGAATGTCTGCATTCTGCAACTAGTTCCGGTCAAAATGCATTACAATGAAAAAAATCATAAAACTTAGCAAGTTAGCCATGTTAATCATTCTAAAAGTAATTTTAATTAATTTCATTGATCAATTGGGTCTGGGATAACAATGGACAAAGGAAAATGAGGTAAAGTAAGATGAAAGAAAGCACAATCTTGGGGCTCAACATACCCCCACTGCTGTCTTCTTGCATGTCCTCATGCAATTTATTCCATAAACTCAGAGACTTCTGCAAGAACATCTAATCCTCTCCTTTTTCTTTACCTGGAAGCGAAAGGTCTTCTGGGTTTTCTGATGACAAGTTTGAACCTTAAGTTGATAAGTGCCCTGATTAGCTTCTTGTTCCTCTTTTTCAACTTTTCATTAGCCTTTTCCACTTTGTCCATTTGTAGAGATAAGGTTGAGTTCATACTGGTTTTGAGTTTGACTTGTTCCTTCATAATATCATTCTCATTTTTGATGTGTCTATTAAGTACTTCCAGCTCATACCTATCCCTTCTTAACACATCTATTTCGGACAGTGGAGGACTAGGGGTTCTATCTCTACTCTCTGAAGCTTTCCTTTCCAATGTTTCAACATAGTCATAAACTTCTTGCTGAGCAGGGTCAATTTCAGGAGTTTCTTCATTAAAATCCTCTTCAACATCTTCTTCAATAGATGTTTCTTCATCTTCTATATTTATCACCCCTGTTTGTTTGATCTGAGTTTTCCTTAGTTTCCCCCTAAGTCTATGGCTTCTTCTTGGTTGGGATGATCCCTCTCCTTTTTTCTGTGGCTGATTTTCTGATTACCCTTTCTTTCTTAAGTTGTCTCTTAATTTGAGTCAACTTCTCTGAGATTATTTCCTCACTACTTTCTTGTACTGTTTTGTCAATTTCAATTTTAGAAGCTCTCCATTTTCTGCTTCTCCTTGTAGGCTGATGTTCAAGTGAGGGCTCTTTTGGCTCTTCAAAATGATTCCTTATCAAGAAATTATCCCAAGTATCATTTGTTTTGGCTAAATGGTGTTCAATTAAAATCTTAACCAAGCCATGATGGTATAGAGTTGTCTCTAAGAATTGGACCCTTCTTTGAACACAAGAAGCCATCTTTTTCAAAATTTGAAGCAAGAAATAGGGCAAATTTAACTCTTCCTCCAGAAAATGCATTATCAGTCTAATATGGTAAACATAAAATGTGCCATATCTACCTTCACATGTGATAATTTTTTGCAGAATAAGCAATATATTTCTCCATTTATTTTTCAATGCAAAACTTGGAATTCCCTTCTTAAACACAGTGACATCCATACCTGGTGATTTTAGAATTTGTTTCCATGATTCATTATGGAATTCTCTATTTTTGAACCATCTCTCTCCATTTCTAAGCAATCATGTTGCTTCTGCAATGAAAACCTCAGTGACAGTGAATTTAACATCTCCCACTTCAATCTCAGCTCCTTTAAATGACCTTGCAAATGTTTTAGTGACTTCTTTGTGGAAGCCATTAAATTTCTCAAGAAATTGTAGCCATCCTACCTGTTGCAACATTTCTCTACTTTGAGGGTATCCTTCCAGGTATTTTGTACCCACTGGTTCAGTTCTTACAATGAGGCCCATAATTCTTTCTTATATCTTCAGATTAATACTCTTTCTGCCTACGGAAACAATAAATTCAACCTTCAAACTGATATACTTCTGGTTCACGGTGACAATGGCTTCAATCTTCAAACTGATATACCTCTGGTTGACAGTGACAATAGCTTCAAATTCCACACTGATATACCTTTGTTTCTCGGTGACAATGGCTTCAAATTCCACACTGATATATCTCTGCGTTTACGGTGATAATGCCTCAATCTCTGCTCACGGTGACAGTGCTTCAGTCTCTGCTCACGGTGATAATGCTTCAATCTCTTCTCACGGTGATAGTGGTTTGATATTTCAAATTGATATACCTCTTCTCACGGTGATAAGGATATCTCTGTTTTGCGAAATGAAATGATAAAGGGCTGGATACGGAATGGAGTGATGGAGGTAGTTACGGAATGAGTTAATGAAGTGAGGTGAACAAAACAAATCAATGAGTGAAAAGACTGCGGAGATTTTTTACAACGAAAAAAAAAAAAATCATCATTAAATGATTTGGCTGGGTGACGTGAGGAAATCAAACACTTCAGCCTTTTTAACCGCTTAAATGATGGTCGGGTATAGAATTTGAAATGAAAGATTTTTATCCAAAATTTGTGGAGGGTATATTGGATATGATGAATAAAAATAATCAAAACAACTTTTTCGAATGATTCATAACTAGACTATACTAAAGTTTTTATGAAATGCCATTATAATCAAAACTTTTTACCTTTGCTTTTCATTTGCTTTTTGTGGTCTTTGTCTTCTTTGTTCTCCTTTGGAAGAGTCTTCATAAACCTTCTTGATTCTTCTTATTCATGGATATACTGGATCATCTTGTTGCAATTCAAATGTATGTTGATTAGTGCCTTCAGGATTTATAGCTGTGGAATGACTGTCTGGCTGCGGAAAGTCTGATCAGCTGCAGAATGTCTGTTTAGCTGCAGAATGTACCTGTAGAGCATTTTAATCATGGAATAGAGTGGTTTGGAATATAAGTGAAATGTTATATGGCATGAATGAAGATGGATGATGAGACATGATATGTATGAAGTGGATGATAAAATGGAATGGATTCAATTTATGAAATGGAGTGGAAGAATATAAGAAATGGCCTGCAATCCATGACATGTGTTATTCATTTGCAGCAAGACATCAAACTTTAAATTTTGACATGGAAATGAGGTGGATGAAGTATGGAATGAGATGAATGATATATGGAATGAAGTGAAGTATGAATGAATGAATGAAATGGAGTATGGATGGATAAGTGAATGAAATGAAATGAAATGAGATGGATCATAAGTACAATGGATCTGAACTTATGATTTTGTAACAGCTGCTTGCAAAAACAAAATGGGAAAAGTTAGAGTGTCAGAAAGACTCTGATTTTCACCCTATCTTTTCTGTATAAACATGCCAATCAATGATTGGTTTTCATGTTTATACCTTATTTTTATTTTTTTATTTTTTTTTATTTTATTTTTTCAAAAGAAATGTTTCAGAAAATTCAATCAAGTTGATGAAGAAGAAAGATTCTTCTTCATTAACTTCACATCACTGTTTTCCTGGAACTTCTTGACAAATTCTTCTCTTGAGAGTGGTTTGTGATACAGTTTCAATCTATGACCATTCACAAGAAAAGTGACCTCTTCTTCATCTATTGTCTTGATTTTTACTGCTCCATTGTCAAAAATTTCAACAATTTCATATGGCCCAAGCCAATGTGTTTGAAATTTACCTTGAAAATCCTTGAATTTTGAATCAAACAAGAGAGCCCAGTCACCTTCTTTGAACTTCTTCTCTTTGATGTACTTGTCATGCCATCTAGTCCTTTGCTGTTGGACTAGACTTTTTTTCTGAACTGCATCTTTTCTGATCTCATCCAATTCATTAATCTGCTCCAATCTATGCTTTTTTGCCTCCGTTAAATCAAGTCCTAGCTGAACTGCCATTTTGAAAGTTTGAATCTGGAACTCTATGGGAAACAAAACTTGCTTTCCATAAACAAGTTCATAAGGAGTATGGCCTGTTGTGTTTCTCCATGTAGTTCTATAGGCCCACAAGGCTTCAGGAAGCCTATCTACCCAATCTCTTCTATGTAAATGAAAAATCTTTGTTAGGATTCCTTCAATGACCTTATTAGTAGATTCCACTTGACCATTTGCTTGTGGATGATAAGGAGTAGATTTTCTATGCCTGATTTTGTATCTCTCCATCATTTGTTCCACTAGCCTTGATGTAAATTGAGCTCCTTGATCTGTAACAATTTCCCTTGGGACACCAAAACGAGTAAAAATATCCTCAAAAAGAAAAGTAACTACAGATGCTTCATTAGCAACAAGTAATGGCTTGGCTTCTACCCATTTAGTAACATAATAAGTGCAAACTAATATATATCTCTTCTGTCTTGATGGAGGACTAATAGGTCCTACAAAATCCAAAGCCCATTTTTCAAAAGGTTCAATATGTACCTGAGGTTGTAATGGCATCTCACCTGAAGGAGAAGGTTTCCCTACCCTTTGGCAACTGTCACACCTTTTGACATACTCTTTAGCATCTTTAAAAAAGGACGGCCAATAATATCCTAAATTAAGGACCTTATAGGCTGTCCTCTTATCAGCAAAGTGTCCGCCACAAGGTTCATCATGACATGCTTTGAGAATCTCAGGCATCTCATCTTCACGAACACACCTCCTAATGATCAAATCTGGACCTGTCTTGTACAACTCATTAGCAACCCATGAATATTTTTCACTGTCATAAATGATTTTTCTTTTATCCCTTGCATTCATTATTGAAGGAAATTTTCCTGAAACTAAATAATTAGCAATATCGGCAAACCATGGAGTTTGAGTAGAAATTGCAAAAAGATATTCATCAGGAAATTGATCTTCAACTGGAGTGTCATCTTTGATATTTTGGAGTCTAGATAGGAAATCAGCTACTGTGTTTTGTTTTCCAGGCCTATCTAGAATGGTAATGTTGAATTCTTGTAAAAGCAATAACCATCTTATGACTTTGCCATTAGTAATTGATTTGTTCATTAAGTATCTAATTGCAGAATGATCTGTGTGAACAAAAGTTTCATAGCCTGTTATATAGTGTCTGAATTTGTTTATGGCATGAACAACAGCTAAAAACTCTTTTTCAGTTATAGTATAGTTTAACTCTGCAGGAGTCAAATTTTTACTGGTATAGTAGATGGCATAAGGAATCGGGTCTTTTTGTCCCAATACTGCTCCTAGAGTTGTATCAGAAGCATCTGTTGAGATATGAAAAGGTAACTTCCAGTTAGGTCCCCTTAAAATAGGTGCTTCAGAAATTTTTGTTTTCAGGGTTTCAAAGGCTAACTGGCAATCAGAATTCCATTTGAATTCACAATCTTTGGTAAGTAATTTGAAGAGTGGAGATGCTATCTTGGTGAAGTTTTTTATAAACCTCCGATAATATCCTGTAAATCCTAGAAAACTCCTAACATCTTTTTGACAACTTGGAATAGATAAGTTAGAGATGACTTCAACTTTTGACTCATCAGCTCTAATCCCATCCCCTGAAATGTGATGCCCTAAAACAATACCTTCAGTAAACATCATGAAACATTTCTAATGACTAAGTGAAAGGTTTGCTTCTTGACATCTCTTTAAAACTTTTTCCAAGTTTGCTAAAGATTCTTCAAAAGTGTTTCCATAAACTGTGAAATCATCCATGTATACCTCTACACAATCATGTATTAGATCTGGAAAAAATTCCTAATACTGCCCTTTGGAATGTTGAAGGTGCATTGCATAATCCAAATGGTAATACTCGGTAAGCATAGGTACCCCAAGGACAGGTAAATGTGGTTTTGTCTTGATCTTCAAGTGCTACTTGGATTTGATTGTAACCACTAAACCCATCTAGGAATGAGAAGTACTTTTTGCCAGCTAATGTATCTAAAACTTGATCTATGAAAGGTAAGGGAAAATGGTCTTTAAGAGTAGCTTTGTTTAGTTCCCGGTAGTCAATACATACCCTCCATTTACCATTTTTATTTGGCACAATTACCAAAGGAGAAACCCACTGACTATCTGAAATGGGATAGATGAAGTTGACATTTAACAATTTTTTCAATTCTTCTTTAACAATCTCCCTAAGATTTGGATTCATCCGTCTTTGAGGTTGTCTGATTGGTTTGCAATTTTCCTCTATATAGATGTGATGAGTGCAAGTCTTGGGGCTAATCCCTTTCATGTCAGTGTACTCCCATGCATATGCAGAAGAGTGTCTCTGTAATACTTTGACTAACTTTTCTTGTTGAGATTTCTCTAGGTTCTTATTTATGTTCAAAGTTTTTCCTGGAAAGATCTCACTTGTAGAGCTGTCAAATTTATCCATAGAATGAAGAGACATCTGTCTTGATGACAAAAACTCAATATTGGATCCCTCTTGAAATGATTCATGTTTGTGTTCTGGAGAGGATTCAAAGTTTTCTAGAGTATTCAGAATTTGATTATCTTCACTAATTTCTGAAATTGTGAAGAGAGGTTGTAAATCTTCTTCATCCTCTATCCATTGAGTGTCATCTAGATCTGTAATTGTCCTAGTTGGAGGATATAAAGTGAATTTCTTAGTTGAACTACCATCAGAGATATACATATCACCGGATCTACAACTAATAAAAGCATCAGTTGTAGCCAACCAAGGTCTTCCTAATATAACAGGATGTCCTCCTAGATTATTCTTAGGAGTTAGAATCATGAAATCCACAGGGTACTCCCAAGAATCTAGGGACACTGGGATGTCTTCTATTACCCCATCTGGTTTGATCATAGATCTGTCTGCTAATTGTAATAATGTGGGTGTAAAGAGAAAATTAGGAAGTTTCAGTTTATCCATGATTTGTCTACTCATGATATTGATTGCTGCTCCTAAATCAATGAGTGTGTTTTGAATTTCAATTCCATTGATGTGAATTTTAACAACTGGATTTTCGAGGTCAAGATACTTTGGAATAGCAATCTTGCCCATCATAATATCTGCTATTTTTCCTGCCAGTTGAATTTTCTTTGTTTCTCTTATTCTTTTTCTTGTTTTCTTCATGCTCAACTCCTTTATTGTTTTGGCTAAAATTGGAATTTTCTTGATGGCTTGTAATAATGGAATTTTAATGCAAACATTTCTCAGCTCATCTAGGAAATCATAATTAGGCACCATGATTTGTTTTTCTACACCTCTATCAATTTGTAATCTTTCCGGAAAAGGAGGTATAGAAGTAGATGTGGATGGTTGCTCTAATACAGGAGTTGAAATTATTGGATCTTTTTGCTTTGATTTTTCAGTGTTTGGGTCTTGAAAGGATGTGTCTTCCTCAAGACTTTTATTCACCCGTAGAGAGTCTTCCTCAGAGTTATCTTGTTCTTGTATGATCACGGAAGGTTTCCTCTTTTCAAGTATTCTTCCAGACCTAAGTTGAACATCACTAAGGTCTAGAGGAGTAATTAAATAAGTTGGAAACTGTTGGCCTTCTATCATGTATGTGTTCTGAGGATTTTTATTATTGGGGTTTGGTATGGGTTGAGCAGGCAATTGATTTGATTTTTGAGGAAATGGTAATGAAAGTGGTTGATTTTGATGTGGTATGTTCTGATGATGTTGTTGAGGATTTTGTTGAATATTTTGAGGAAAATTTTATTGAGGATTTTGGGGATAAAAATGTGGGTATGGTGGATAGGATGGTGGATACTGATAGTATGTGGAGTATCTTCCATAGGGACTTTGTGATCCTTGTGCCCAAGCTGGAGATTGATTTTGAAATTGAGGCCAAGGTTGTTGCCAAGAATTCCAAGGTGGAGGTTGATTATACATTTAATCATGGAATCCTTGTGTTTGAGGTCCCTGCCAAGGTCTTCTAGAGACAAAATTAAGAGATTCTGTGGAATCTGTAGGAGTTTCCTCCTGAAAGATAGCTTTGAGACCAGGAAGAGAAGGACAATTCTTAGTCTCATTTTTTTCAGAACAAATGACACAGGTCTCTACAACTCTTACATCCAATAGACACTCTCTCAAGGCATGTTTCTTTCTACATTTGGGACAAAAGATTGCCAAGGCATCAAAGCAGACTTACTTGCCCTTGCAAGAGCAGGATCTCTTGGACCTTTTACAGTTTTAGATTTTCCTCTTGAAAGGTTGATACATAACTCAGATATTTCAGGTAATGTGAGCTGTGATATATCCCATTTTCTCATCATGTTAAGGATATCCAACCATTCATCCCTAATTTTTTTCAACAAAAGAGCTTTTAAGGTGTCTTGATCTAAGTTTTCCATTTTTTCTCTTTTGATGTTGTAATGAAATCTCTCCAACAAATCTTCCAAGTTTTCATCTTCTTTTTGTAACATCTTAAACACTTCTTCCTTATGATTGACCGTCATACAATAGTCCAAATACCTCTCTAGAAATGCTTGTTTCATGTCTTCCCATGTCCTAATAGAACTGTTGATCAAACTAATAAACCACTTCAATGCTGCTCCTTTCAATGTTGAAGGAAATAGTTTAAGTTTTTGAGCATCTTTTAAGTAGTCATAAGTTCTACACAGGATTTAAAATTCAAGTAGGAAGGTTTCAGGATCTTCAGTTTTAAGTCCATAGAAGTTTGGAAGGACAGAGGGTGAAATGTTTTTCATGGTTGTATTGGTTTCTTCATCTATTATAGGAAACCCAAAAGAGCTTCCCATTTCTCTTCTACCTCTTCCTCCTTCTGCACCTCTACCTCCTTCTCCTCTACCTCTACCTCTACCCCCTCCAAATAATGTGTGTTCTCCATTAAAGACTCCTACTCCCCCTTCTTCTGCCATGGTTGATTCTCTTGTGGAAGTGGAAAAGTTTGTGTCCCTAACAGGAGTCTTTGGATCTTCTTCTAAGGCAGGTCCAGTTGATGAAGTGGAAGGTTTTTCTAATGGAATATCTGATCTTAGGTCTTCTAGAAGTCCAGGATCAGTAAAAGATGGAATGTGGGTCTGAGTTGAAGGTGTACTAGCTCTTGGTCTAGGTGAAACAAGTGGTGTTCTAGGAATCAAACTTCTGCTTCTGCTACTTATGAATCTACCCCTTGAGTCTCTCTCTCTATGCATATAATTGTTTTTGGGAGTTAAGAAACAAAGGTTACCTAGTTTTCACTTCCCTGGCAACGACGCCAAAATGTTTGTGCTAAACCTACTCTCCTAAATTGAGTTCATTTAATTGTCAACCAGGGTTGGTAAACTGCTGAAGTGAGGTGCACTGTATGTGCCTAGGTGTTTGTTTCTTACTGCATTTTGTTTAGTGTTTTATGATGTTTTTAGTCTTTTGATGGTTTTTATGTTCACAAGGAAAAGAAATAAATGCTGATGGAAAGAAGCTACTGGTTAAAAACAGAGTGAAGCCTAATTTGTTGATAACAAATGACAAATTCAAATACTGAGACAAAATCAAACCTAAACTATGACTAAGAAGAATACAAAGCTTGATAATGACTTCAATAAAATGAATCACAACATGAACTTAACTTGTCCAATTCTTTCATTAAAGGTATTTTGGAAGAGCTTGAGAAATGGGCAGTTAAGTATAAAAATTCTCCTATCTAAACAATTAAATAATCAGCTTATAATGATACAACATCTCATCCATGATTAAAGGTTTGTTGAAACATATTTGGAGAAGAACATTGGTAACATCGTAAGATCTCTACTATAAAACTAGCTCCTAATTCTATTCTGCAACTTAGTTTAACACCACTAAACCTCACTCAAAAGTTACAGACTTCCTTTTAGAATAGTCTTTTCAGGAAAGGCTTGTTTTTGAAATGGTAAAAAGGTTGCAAAAGTACTCCAGGCCTTGGACTGATACTATCTTCTTTTTAGATGATTATGAGTCAATATATGTTTTAGAACAAAAGAAGTTTTGTAAATAATGAAGACCGTGGTATTTAAGTTTGACAAATAATGCAATTTAATATGCAATGGATGGCAATTAAACGTGGAATGTAAACACAGTGAGCTAAGCTGGAACTTAACTAGAGTGCTACTAGTCTATTATAAACAGTGTTAAACTAACAAGCCATTATCAAACTTGAAACAAAATAGCAGAGCATGAGTTGAATGCAATTTGACTCCGGAGTACTCTAACTAAGTTATCATGCAATTAATCTATGGGATTCTACAGCCTATTTTGTCCATCATGAATGGTATTTTGGAAGAGCTTGTTAGAACAATCTTGGCTGTACAATTCAATGCAAATGCAAACATGAAAATTGAAAGAAATTACAATTAAAAACTAAGACATCACAGCTATTTCCTACCCATTGTTATGATATTTTGGAAGAGATTTTTAAGAGTAAGATCAGCTATGCTACTTAGTGTAAAAAAAAAACTGAAACCTTCAGTATCACAGTCATGCCTTAGTCATCATAATGATTTTTTGGAAGAGTTTACTAGTATAAGTTCAACTGTGATAATGAACAAAGGAAATTGTAATTAAAATCTATAACACTACAGCCATTTCTCATTCACTATCATGATATTTTGGAAGAGTTTCTTAGAACAAGTATAGCTATAGTGACTAATGAAATTAACTATGAACTCAAACTTCAAAAACTTGAAAACGAACTAAGATACTTATCTAGATTGCAAAAGTAAATCCGCTCAGGAGGCAGGGGCCCTCTACTACCAGACGGAATCTAACTCAAAATCAACTCAACGCGTTCAAAGAAATGTTGTCTTCTTCATTACAGGAAAATAACTTAAAACTGAGTATTCTCGGTCTTTAGAAATATAGCATTCAATCCATGAAATCTAATCAAAATCTAGAGCTTGTCTCTCGGTTTCCCGAGTACATTTATAACAAATCTTCGTAACAGAACTTGCAACAATACGGGGATCATTGTCTTTTCATATCAAAATCGTACTAGAACTCTAAATATGGAAGCGTAAAGGGACAAAGGACATCTAGACTGTCCTTGTCCTATTAGGAGTCTTCTTCCTTGTATGAGTTCCCACGTACAAAACCACGTCTAGAATTTCGTTCATTCTTCATGGTGAGCAACAAACATTGAGGACATGATGTGGAATATACCCATGTGTGGCTTTTCCTGAGAGGACACCTGGAACATGCTTGAATGTGAAGAAAGCTGCAGAATTGGTGGTTAGCTACAGAATGTCGGCATTCTATAGCTAGTTTCAGTTCAAAATGCATTACAATGACAAAATCACAAAAATTAGCAAGTTAGCCATGTTATTCATTCTAAAAGTAATTTTAACTAATTTCATTGATCATTTGAGCCTGGGATAACAATGGAAAAAAGAAAATGGAGTGAAGTATGATGAAAGAAAGAACAATCTTGGGGCTCAACAGTTAGGCTTGATGAAGTCTTGGGTGTTTTTTATTAAAGTGAAGATGAAGATAGGTAGCTTTCTAGGAGAAGGCCAAGAACAGTGGGCTTGAGGAAGGCCTTGGCCAAAGAGAAGGAGTAAGAAACAAAATTGGAAGAGCATCTCACTCCAAGTGAGCTACTTGCCATGGAGATAGAGTATGATCGGGAACCTTGGTTAGAGAGGGTGAATACACACTTGGAATATCAACTAGAGAAGACACAAAAATACCTTGGCCTTTAGAAGAAGACGGCCAAGCACTATGCCTTGAGAAATCAAATTGAAAGGGCCAAGCTCAAAACAACCCTTGCAAAAATTCAAGACCTCAAGGAGGAAAAAAACCAATAAAACCTTGAGATCCTAGCTGATGCTTCCCTACACGCATCCCAAACACCATGATGAAGATAATTTCAAATGTTGGCAAGTTTTTGACAATTTTGGGTTTTCACTGTTTTTATGGGCCAAGGGCACAACGCCCTAGGTGCAACGCTTTTTATTGGGGAATCCATTCAAGTAACACTTTAAATTTTTGGGTTCCTTAGGCCAATTACATCACACTCACGATGTTTCAGCTCATTTAGAGAAAAACTGGTTCTCCAAAATGGCAAAAAATACACACAATTTCACCTTTCTGCCTTGTTTTCAGGGCTGGCATTGTGCCCTTAGCAACATTGGGAGTTTTGGTTTTTGAATAGGTAAATGAAGCCCAATCAGAAAACCTATGGTAGTTTTGGAAATTATACTTGACAGGCTTTCCAATGAACTATCACAGATCTCATTCCGACATTGGGAAGGCCTTCAAAATTCAAATGCAAGATGACCCATTTTTTTGGTGTAGGCACTGCACCCTTGGACCTCTTTGCTGTGCCCTTGCTAAAAAGTCAACAAAAGACACAAATTTATGGAAAATAGATATTTTGTGGTTTTTTTGTGCAAATCATTCCAAATTTAGGTGTTAGAAGTTATTTTTCATTTATTGCATTAGATATTTTATGCCTTGGGCCTTGCATGGTCTCTTTGAACATAAATGGTATTTATGAGTAGATAATGATGTTTTCAGAACCTATTTAGTGTTTTGGTCCTCCTTTCTTGTTAAATGCAGCATTGAGTCCTCATTGTACATTTTGGATATTTGTTGAGCATAATATGAGATAGACTTTTTGTTTATTGGTGAAATTGGCTTTTGATGACTTGTGATGGCTTTGGACTGAGCATCCATGGATTGAGCACACTCTTAGGATTCACAAAGATTGTTTAGATGGTGATGTATTCCAAATTTGTCTTTGTTTTCTTCAGTTTCATTATGTTCATGTTTTATTTGATCAAAAGACAGAAATAGAGAATAGGACTTCCTTCTTCGTACCCTACTTCTGCCTGCCTATTTTGATTTCTATGTTTTCCTTCTTGAAGTTTAGCTAAATAATTATTAAAAGCTCTTTGGTTTTTACTAAAATGTTATGTTAAAGGTCTATTTTTTTGCAAGTAAGTTTTAGAGAATCCTTAACTGCTCTCTAAGTTTACTTATATGTTGTTTTTTAAGGTCTTCTTAGTATAGTTTAGTTGAATAATCCTTCATTGCTCTTCAAGTTTTTATTATGCTAACCATCATAAAAATATTTTTATTTTTCTTAGTATGTTAAATTATCCTTGATTTCCCCTTAACCTACTGTATTCACAACTCCATGTTTATTTCACCCACACTGAACCTACTTAGATCCATTTCGCCTTGTTAAAATTGCTCTAGGAGACACCCTTGACCTATTTTTGCACTCTTCAAAACCTTTGCAGACTCCATAGCCCAATGGGTTGATTTTCTCTTACTCTACCTATTTTTCTTGACAACTTATCCAACCAAACATACAAACAAGTAAACCCTAATATCTATAACTAGCCTAAAATCAAAACACTAAAGCTTAACAAGTTAAATCCTTTCACACAAGCATAGAGAGAGCCCTCTCTGAGTCTAGGAAGGCTAGGTCCTAGGACTCCAAAGACTGGTCTGATGTTACCTCTATAAATTTGGTCTTGCCAATCTAACAAATTACGGGGACCTAACATAATGGCGATCATGGTGGGACACTGAGTCAGTAACATCCTATGTATAACTTAAGAACTCTGAAATCCCTGTCAAACTTAGAAAATCAAGTGTTAGCTAAGAGTAGTATATAATTCTTTCACCATACTAGCAACATGATGACTCAACTGGAGAAAACTCATTAAAGTCTTAGTGTTACATAAGAAAAATCATAAAACCCAAAACATCTCTAGATTGGTTTTTGAATTTTTTATGGTGGGCAACTAGTCAACTCTCAAAGCAATAAACCTCATCCACCTAGTGACTCCACTAGCCTCCAGTAAGCCTACTAGCTTCCCTAGTTCTCATAGACTCTCCTGGGAATGCACTAATCAGACATAACAATCTAAAACCCACTCACTCTTTGTGTGAACTTAGTATTCTTGCAAATAGGTCTATTTTCAAGACACTCCTAAAATTTCAGCCTCTCTGCATAATTGAGTTTGAAATCTGGCTTCGCAAAGGCACCAGATCTCACCCTGACCCTAACCCTCCTACCACAGTTGATGACCCAGAAAATATTTTGAGGAAAAATTCTAGGACTGAAGATTCAACTACTGTTAGGACCATTTACAAAACAAGTTATGTCACTGAAAACCTCACAGCCTTGTAAGATCCCCAATTTGACTTATACCATAGAAAAAACCTTTTTAGAACTAAGTCTTAGAGTGGGATAGACTAGACAGACCTTGAGCCCATAGATTTGCAGCATATTCCTATTAGAGAAGCCTCTCTTTCCACTCCTCCTAATTTGCAGCTTCTCCAAAACTTTGGCTCCTTCCATTCCAACTCTACTCAATCTCAGTTTATTGGTCCAAGTACATCTGTTGCCCCCATTCACACATCCACTGTGAAAACCACTCCACTTCATCCTCCACCTCCTCTCACAAACCCTCCTTGGGTTTCTTTACCTCCAGTCATGGAAAAATGGTTTGCCCCATTGGTTCTACCCCAACCTTTACTACCCATTCCTCAAGACTACCAATCCAAAATCCCTCACTTTACTAGAGCTAACTCTACCACTGCCCAATAGCATTTAGATAGGATGAATCATGCCTTTGACTACCAAGGGATACAAAAGGAGACCATAAAGATGAGGATGTTTGCCCAAAGCTTATGAGGAGAAGCTAAAAAATGGTTCAAAAACTGAAATCCTAACAACATACATGACGTCCCTTCCCTCTATCAAACACTTATAAAAAAGTGGGAGATTAAGAAAAACGCTCTCCAAATCCTCTCAGAGTATAACAACCTTAAGAGAAATGTTGGAAAAATTGTCCAAGACTATTGCACTAGGTTTAATAGTGTATACAATGCACTCCCACCTCACATGAAACCCTCACAAGGCCTAGCACTAGTAAAATTTCCAGAAGGCTTTGATCCATACATGACGTACCAATTGAGAGAAAGAGATCCCCTAACCTTAGAAGACATGAAAAGGGGAGATGTGAGTGTAGAGGCCAATCTGATTGAAAAGAGGGCTGGGATGAGGTCAGAAAATAAAGTCACATATAAAGAGGAAACCATAGCCTCCACCTCGGATGCTAAAATTGATAATTTAGTGAGGGTAATAGAAATAACGACGGATAGGATCAACTTGAATGAAAGAGCACCTCCTAGGGAAAATCAAGCAAATCCCCAAAACAGAAATAGGAACCAAAACTTCAGAAGAGACCCTCCCCAAAATAGAAAAAGAGACAATAGCCAACAAATCATGCCTCCTTTCCAGGACAACTATGTAGATGAAGAGGAAAGAGAGATTGAACAGCCAAAAGAAAACCATGTAAACTTGAAAGGCTATGATAATGAGGGTGATGTTTTTCTCACTGAAGAAGAACAAGGCTTATTTTCCTCAAATCAAACTGAAACAAACTATGAGGAGTCTAAAGAGTATAAAATAGCATTTGAAAACTCCATAATGGAGGTTCATAGGCAATATGATCTTAGGAGTAAGAAAACTCAAGATGCATCCAAGAAAAAAAAACTAGAAATTGTTGATAGAAAGACCCATGAAAACATCGTCAAGAAAACAACAGAAAACACCACCACAATGGCTAAGAAATTTGATCAGAACAAAGAAAAAACTAGCCAATCAAATGGTGACCCAAGCTGCCCTAGTACATCAACTAGTGGCCCTCGAAAAACTGCTCTAAATGACAGTCCTAATAAAATTCAGCCAACTAAGGTTGTTGAAAAGATTATGTGTGATAGGAATGATGTAAATATACTAAGAACACTAGAACCTATTAGTTTTGAGGGAGAGATTGCCAAGATCAAAATAAGCATGCCTCTCACTGAACTAGTAACTCAAGACGTATATAGGTCCCAAGTTTTGAAATATTTGAACATATGGAATTACACCAATGCTCTGAATTTAATTCATGACAAACCAGAGCCCTTGTTTGGACCTGAGGTAGAGGGAAAATATCACGGAGGATTTGTCCCTCCATTCTATGTTAGCTTAAACATTCATGAAAAAATCTTGCACAATGCTATGCTAGACTCTGGTGCCTCACACAATCTCATTCCCAAGTTGGTAATGGAGAGATTAGGCCTCAAAATAACCAAACCTTACAAAGACTTTTATTCTTTTGATTCAAGCAGAGTCAAATGTTTGGGTCTAATCAAGGATCTGTGTGTCAATCTGGCACAAATACCTGCTAAGAGTCTAGTCATGGACATTGTAGTGGCTGACATTCTCCCGAAGTATGGCATGCTTCTATCTATGTCATGGGGAGACAAACTCCAAGGAAACCTCCGAATAGACATGTCCTATGCTACCATCCCAGTCTTTAACCAAACAAGGAGATTGCACTGGGAATCTCACATGAAATATATGGTTAGCAGACAAGATAGGCCAAACAACACCCCTCTTTATTCTATCCATTCAGAACTTGACTCATTTATCTTGTATAATTAATATGACATTGATGAACAAGTAAATGAAATTGAGAAAGATCTAGGCCTACCCCAACAGTGAAACGAAACACCGGATGAAGAACTTGACAACCAAAACTCTAGCAGCCCTGAACAACAACATAATGGTGAAGCTGAACTTGATTTTCTACAATTTCAGAATGAATTTTCATTACCAAAACCAAGCTTAGATCATGAAAAATATTGCCCAAATGAAGAATAAACACCAAAAACAGAACCATTTCCTTCTGCTGATGTAAATCTATTAGAGCACTTTCATGAGGTAGAATTTTCTAGGGACCCGGATCAAAAAGACCTTGAGGTTTCACAATGCAAAGATAACTCATTACAAATAGGACTTACCCCATTATAAGAGTTTTTTGACTTCAATGATGTTGTTGGGAAGCCAAAATGGAATCTACCGAGATTGATGTAGAAGAATGCAACATAGGCAACATAGAAGAACCCAAAATGATCAAGTTGTCCAAAACTCTGCCACCTCATATAAAACTTTAATACATAGAGCTGTGAAAAGAGTTTAAAGATGTTTTTGCATGGGGATATGAGGACTTTAATTCCTATGACACAAACATTATTCAACATAAAATTCCTCTCTAGGAAAGCCAAAACCCATTCAAACAAAAAGTAAGAATAATAAACCTCGTTCTAGTACCTCTACTTGAAAAAGAAATAAATAATATGTATGATGTTGGTATCATAGTCCCACTTAGGTACTCATAATGGTCTTCTAACCTTGTGTCAGTAAGAAATAAAACAAGGGAGATTAGGCTATGCATATACATTCGAAACCTAAACCAAGCCTCCCTGAAATACAACTACCCTTTATCTAAGATAGATCAAATATTGCAAAGGGTGGTAGGTTCTAAAAATATTTCATTGCTTGATAGTGTTTCAAGTTACAATCAAGTGATAATATTTCCAACTGATTAGCACAAAACTACTCTCACAACTCCTTGGTGCTCCTACATGTATGAAAAAATTCCATCTGGGTTGATGAGTGTGGGGGGTACTTTTCAAAGACCCACGGACACTGCTTTTTCCGAGGACTTAAGTTACTTCATTATGATATACCTTGATGACATAATTTTCTATTTTAAAACTATTGGGGAATACCAATTTCACCTAAGAAAGGTCTTTGAAAGAGACAAAGTGCTGAAGTGTTATTCAAGGAGAGAGGACCAAGGCAAGCATGGAAAATTTGAAAAGTGGTGGAAGGGTCCTTACATCATTCATTCAGTTAGAGGCAACAGTGCTTTATTTTTACAAGAGCTGGATGGAGTAGAGTTATTTGGAGGTCCTGCCAATGGCAGGATGCTCAAGCACTATTTTTGTCAGAATTCCTAGTTTGAAGCTTTCATTCATTGTACATAACATTGCTTGATGAAAGATAAAAAAAACAAGAACACAAAAACAAAGAAAAGAAGAAAAAGAGGGCAGGAAAAATAATAGGTACAACCCCATACCAAAAAAGGGTATTGCTGAAAGTGTGCAAGCCTAAATGCCACTACTTGTTGAAAAGGAATAATCTTGTTCAGTCATCTAGCCTAATCATGACTAAACATGTTTTAAATTTCTACTGATAGGGTAGTGAAAGAAGACTTGTCAAACCATTTAAGCTTGGCTTGTCAGTAGATTATATTAGGAAATATTGTTGGTTCCGAAAGCATAAATATGAACCAAAGGAAATAAGAGGGATGCCTAAAAAATTCTAAATCACAAACCTCATGTTTTCTAGTTTTTTATTGTACAAAAATAATTTCATTGTTCAACTTGTCCAAATGCCACAGCACATGGAAAATCAGAATGCTCAATCTTGGTTTGATCATGTTTCAATTTCATGTTAGTAGGTTAGAAAATAAAGTTTGTCAAATAGCTTAATCTTGAAAAATGAGTAGACTAGGTAGAGAATAAGAGATTTCATTAGCCTAATCTAAACTCTTGGAAGTGATAAGGGTACAAGTAGATATTTTTTTATGCTTTCAAAAGAAAATAATGTGAAGGGTATTCCAGTCCAAGTGCACCCAAAAGGAAAAAAAAAAATTCCAGTCCAGTCCAAGTGAAAATTAGGATGGGTAGGTAGAACTGAGATTGAAGCAATCATGTTTCCATATTTTGAGATCATAGCTTCAGGAGAACATCAAAAAATGAAGGAAGAAGGATCTTCCAAGTGCAAGTAAGGCACTGGTATGCAAAACTCAGAGATTTGAACTCTGGGGTCCTTGACACATCCTGAAAAGGAGCTGCCCTCCTCAAGTGGAGCCACTGTTAGTCATCAGTAATTTTTACTATCTATAGATGACTAAATATTGGTTCTAGATTTCTAAAAACAAATTTACCTGAATATTGTAAGTTTTAGAAATCTCACTACCTTCATTATCCTTATACCAAATTTTTCACTATTCTACCATTTTATCATTCCATGGTCACCCTACCACTCCTAAAAAAGCTCCTTATGGGCTTATGCCTCTCATCTCCATCATTTTTACTACCTATAACCTCATCACTCTGTTTTTCCTTTACCCATCACTCCACTTCCCATCTAGGGTTACCAAACAACCTGTTCTTTCCCATGTTCACCGGGATCCTCAAGCATAGATGGTCTCAAAAGTATCTCTATAGGCTCTATAGATAAATCAAGTACATTGGATTTTGGATCTTCAACACATCAATTTGTTCAAAAATATGTTTTTACACTTGAAGACCCCAAACCAAATTTTAGTCAAAGACCAGGTCAAAGGACCCTTCCAATAATTCATTAGGGTTTCATAGGTTGTAGGGTCATCATTGGTGTTTTAAGCACTACTTTTTCTGTGCTAGAAGATGGCTCTAATGAAAAATAATATTAGCATCTGGTCCAAGAAAGATCAGAAAATCTCCAAGGAGGACTACTCTATCAATTTCAAGTTCTGCAAGAGATAAATGTGAACTTTGACACCTCTGCAGGAGTGTTAAACTGACTATCAGCAGAAAGTTGGTAAGGTAAGAGGCCTACTCCTAAATAAAGACATTCATAGCAAAGAGAGGGGAAGCAGTTTTTTTCTAAAAAAATTAGGGTTTTGAGCTTGATTGGGCCAACAAGTGCCAAACAGTGAAACAAATGGTAGAAATGACCTAAAGGAGACACACCAAACCCAACATGAACAGAAGCTTTTTAGAAATTATGAATGAAATAGGGAAAAAGGTGAGGTGAAATGGACATACATGAATGAACTTGAAAGGGCTATAGAGAGCTTAGAAGAGAACACTGATAATTGTTCTCAAGAATCCCAGACACTAGGGTTTTGGTAAAGTGTTCAAAGAAGGTGAAACCATGGTTTGGACTTCATGATGACAACAAAGGGATTCTGAAGATGTTACTGTTTGTAAATATTTCAAACTTGTCAAAGGGAGTTTGTCATGAAAAAAATGATAAAAATCAAGAGGTGAACTCCATAACACAAGCAAAGGAAGGATTGTGAAAATACTGCTATTGTGGAAGCATCCTAAAGAGTTGCCAAGCTCAACTTTTCATGCCTCACGATTAGTAAGAAAGGTGAAGCGAAGGTTTTCAGTCACATGCCAAACATAATATGATTTGAGCTCCAAGGTAAGAATAAAGAAGTTTTGGAGATACTGCCACTATGTAAGTTCCTAAGGTTGTCAAAGTGAATTTAGCATGCTTCAAAGATCAGAAAGGAAGAGCCACTTCAAGGTTCTCATTGTTACACCATTTTTTGGTCATCTAACCTATTACTATTATATGGACCTAAGTACACCATGTAAGACCAATTTTACCCTAAGTAAAATTTATTTCACGATGAAAAATAACTTAGTAAAACACATTTATTAAGTTGTTTATGGTCTAAACAGGAAACCCCATGTAATATCCCAAATCAGGAAAATGCTACAACAATGAGAATATCTCAAGATATTCTAAAGTTGGAGTCCCAAAAATATGCAAACACAACAAATGGAGCAACAACAACACTCAACTCATAGAAATGTGAGAGAAATCCATAGCCATATTATTAAATAATAGCAACAACAATAGAATATAAGATCTTGAGGAAAATGTTACTCAAGATAAGCAATGCTCCGCCTCAAGAGAGAAGTACATAAATCAAGATAAAATCACTGCTACACATGTATTTCCAAGCTATGAAAGTGTAGTTTTATAGAGAAAATGCATGCTACATATGTAAAATACATGGATGTACAATTATATGGCCCAATACAACATTGGGAGTGAAGATCTCAGCTCCCAAAGACTACCTCAAGTCAATCCTGGAAGGATTGGCTATAATACACAAAACCTGCAAAATACCGGAGTTGCTCAGTAGCAGCAGCAACTCAAAAATAGAACTATATGGAGATGGTTGTAGATGATGCCCAAACTGAATATGCCTCCTTCAATGGATCTTTCAAGTGAAAGGCTGATCCCTTCACCAAAGATCTTACCCTCCAACAATCTACAAGAGCCCTACTGCAAATGCTTCACTAGAAATAATGTAGTCACTGGATGGAACTGCACTATAGGGGTAAGATAATTGGTTGGCCCAATGCCAAGATCTACAATCATCTCCAAAAGGCCTCCAAACTGATATCTCAAAGGAAAGAGAGACTCCTCCTCTGAAAAATAGCTGATGGAGGTGGTGTAGTGAACCCTCACTGCAACACCCAACAACACAACAATATTCTGCTGCAGAAATAATGTTGTCTTGATGGAGGATTCTTTGCCTCAAGCCTGGATGTGAGGAAAATCATTGCAATCCCTCAAGATGCCTCTTAATAATAGGAAGGAATCCTAAACAAGAATTCCCTCGACAACTCTTGCTAAACAACAAAGAATGCACAACATCTAAATAGACAATGAGATGAATAATACAAGCATGAGAAACAATGGCTGCCTTGCCCTCATTTTAAACAAGTGAAAGCCCCTCTCCATGGGTCCTGTTAGCCACCTATAAAATTTGCTATACCAAAAGGTCCCTAAATCATTTTTGGAGCCTTCAAGGAACAAATTTCATTGCAAAAAGTATTGGCACTTGAAGACTCTTGAAGGCCTCACGCTTCTGTCCAAAATCTTCCCTACTGTTCCCATTTTATACTCTGGAAATTCTGCTGATTTCATGAGAGACTGCTGCAAAAACCCTTTTCCCCTTCCTCCATTAAACAAATAACCTCATTTTCTACCCCTTTCATTCTCATCAAATTCCTTCATTTTCATATTTTTCTCCTTCCCCTCCATACGCCCTGGTGATGGAACTAGGTGCTAAGCCTTTAAGCACTTATCGCGTCGGAGAAACTCACCAAGCACACTATCTTTGTTTAAACCAATCTCCGATGCCGATTTAGCCCTGTGTATTATCTCCCCCGGTCATATCACTTTTCATATAGACCAAGGCCCAACAGTCAGGCGCTAAGCCAAATCGCGAATATAAAACCCTCTCGACACAAACCTTTGTGCATATTTAATTTTTGGGATTTTAATGTTTTATTGTCATTATATTAAAAAGAAGAAACCGGGTAGAATTCATCACACCACTTTTGAGAGGGAGGCGGTTTTCTCCATTTGGCAGCGATCAACCCCGCTAGCCGACACATGGCCTTTGGCGGTG
>JAXQQM020066185.1:0-68535 GCA_034641835.2 Pinus albicaulis
TACTAGCAATTGTACCAGATGTTGCGAAGGAAACGCCGTAAGTAGATAACATAATATGGAACTTGCATTTGATAACATAATATGGAACTTGCATTAAGAATAAAATTGTGTTTTGCATTCAAGACAGGGTTTTACTCATCATTAATAAAATATGTATTAGAAATAATAACACCTCAATAAGATTTTGTCAGTTATTTTCTTAGAAATGTGAAACTTATTTTTCCTTGTAGCAACTTGTTAAATAACTTGTTAAATGACATACTTGCCATAAATTGAATCCTTGGGAGAGGAATGGCCCTAAAAGAATGAGAATGAAAACTAAATCTAGTTTCTCGAAACTACACATGTACACATATTTTTCTTTTTCCTTGTAACAACTTGTTAAGTGACATACTTACCATAAATTGAATCCTTAGCAAAGTGGCCCTAAAAGAATGAGAATGAAAACTACATCTCTCTCCCCCTTCCTCTCCTTCTCTCTATTTCTCTCTTCCCATAACTCTATCTTTCTATGTCTTCTTCCAAATCTCACTCCTCCTCACACTCTCTCTATGTTGATATATGTATAAATATGTATATTTCTCTCTAATCTTCCGTTTATTGATCCCCTCCATGTAAGTCTCTATCTCTCTCCATTTGTCACTTAGAAATTAAATAACCAAGAAATGAAAGGAAAATATTGAAAACACAAAAAAACATTAAACAAGAGAGACAAAGATATAAGTGGAAGGAATAAGGGAAAACAAAAATGGAAAGAAGGACTACAATCACTAAATTTGAAGCAAGTAATATCACTCAGAAACAAGTATTTTATCACTAAACTCGAAGTTTAGTTATTAAAATTACATCATTCATAATAATAATAATAATAACTCTAAATTCACTACCAATCCAATGTCAAATGTCAAATTTTTGTATAAGACCTCGTTGTTAATAAGAATGATTACTTTAAAGTCACTACGAATCCAAAATTCAATTTTTTGTAAAAGACTTCTTTGTTTGTGAGAAAAGAAAATAAAGATTACCCATACACATAATTATCAAATATAAATCTACCATATTCTTCATTAAATAAAAAAGTGTATATAAACAACTATGAAGGAATATATCATAATAATATTACTGAAAGAGTAGTGTTTATAATAATATTATTGAAAGAGTAGTTTAATGAAGTGACAATTTTGTTTAGAATGATAAGATTTTAATAAAATTTGGTTAAATTTTTCGGAAATTCAAATTATAATTGTTAAATCTCAAAATTTTAAGTATTTTAGTAATATTATTAATAATGCTAAATCTATTTCCATTATAACAAAAACTATTCAAATCATCTAACCATCAAATATTTTGAAAATTTTCTAAATAGTTAGACAACACCTATTTACCTTTCTAAATTATACACGTTCCTCTCTTCAAATGACGAGTGTGTCGCTTCCTACCCGGAAAAGGAGTTAACGACACATTTCACATCCCGTCAATTTCACGCAGTTCCTTTCGCTCTCTGCATATTTTGGATAAAAGCGATTTAGATGTAGTCAATTTGGACATGTATTCGTTTCAATGTGAGTATAATTAAAGATTACCCATACACATAATTATCAAATATAAATCTACCATATTCTTCATTAGATAAAAAAGTGTATATAAACAACTATGAAGGAATATATCATAATAATATTACTGAAAGAGTAGTGTTTATAATATATTATTGAAAGAGTAGTTTAATGAAGTGACAATTTTGTTTAGAATGATAAGATTTTAATAAAATTTGGTTAAATTTTTTGGAAATTCAAATTATAATTGTTAAATCTCAAAATTTTAAGTATTTTAGTAATATTATTAATAATGCTAAATCTATTTCCATTATAACAAAAACTATTCAAATCATCTAACCATCAAATATTTAGAAAATTTTCTCAATAGTTAGACAACACCTATTTACGTCTCTAAATTATACACATTCCTCTTTTCAAATGACGAGTGTGTCGCTTCCTACCCAGAAAAGGAGTTAACCACACATTTCACATCCCGTCAATTTCGCGCAGTTCCTTTCGCTCTCTGCATACTTTGGATAAAAACGATTTAGATGTAGTCAATTTGGACATGTATTCGTTTCAATGTGAGTATAATTATTTTTATTTAAAAGACACCATGTAATAAGATTTTAGTATACATTAATGAAGAATTTATACTTCTGAATACATTATAATGTTACCCAAAGGTGACAATTTTGTCAAATGTTGTAAGATTTTGACAAAATCTGACAAAAGTGTTAGAAACCTAAGTTATAACTGTAAAAATTTAAGATTTTAGGTATTTTAGTGGTGTTTTACATCGAATCTATTTCTACCATAAAAATAATTTATTCAAATCCAGCAATTAAATATTTTAAAATTTTGCTCACAATTTATCATCCGACAAAATTGTGGTCTAAATAGCAAAATTGTGGTGTAGATAGAAAACACCTATTTGCCTCTATAAACCATAATAAGCATATTTGCCTCTATAAACCATAATCATCATATTGTCGTTACTGAAATATTCAGCTAAACAGGCCCTCGTTATGGACACATTAAGGTGCATTGTTTGTGCACGGCATGTATGAGAGTCTTTGAAATTATATCCATTGAAGCAGATTTTGTTTTTATGAAAATAAGCTAGGCCAAAAGTAAAACATATTTATTAGACTGTTTGATGTTTGATTCGTGGACACACAGGGAGTATGCAGTCTCTTAAAATAAGACATATTAGATCGTTTGAACTTCGATACATGGAAATTTTGTATGCAATGTCTTAAAACAAATCAAATACATTAAACCTAATCAGCGAATATTGATGCTTTGTAATATATCGCTTCATACAGCTTAGTGTTGTTTTGCAATATTATAGGAAGCTTGGTGATGTTTTGCAATATATATAGTTATAAGCGGAACTTACAGAAATTAGACGCAGTAAAGACCGCGGAATTGGATTGTAACATACAGAAAATGGTGTCAAGAAACTTGAAACTTCATTATAGATTCTCGTTACAACCCAAAAACTATTTAAATTGGCCCCATATCAAAGGTCTCGAGGGCGGTCCCTTTCACTGGTTACACTTTGTGTTACAACAGGAGTTAAATACGTTTATAATTGTAGATCAATACTTCTTTAAGCTTTAAAAGGAACTTTTATTTAACTAATGGATTTATTTCCCAAGATTGAGCTGACATATGGTATGAATCTCATACATCATAAACTGTAATGCATTAAATTGAAGTGCACGAGATAAAACGTTGCAGAACTCCAATTTCAAACCTTGCTACGCCTCTTCAGTAACTGTGAGAGTTGGCCAAAATCACAGTTGGATTTCGCTCGATCAGGATTGATGTAAAATGATCGATAAATGACTCCAATTCATTCCACGACGATCCTGCCTCCGCAATAGCAGTTTGAGCGGCATCTCTGAGTTCCTTGGCTCTCTTCCTCATTTCCATTGCGGAGCAGTGTTATTAGGTCCAGGTTCTACAAATGTAGGAGGGATTCAGTTATGCCGTATGCCGTTTATCATTTCAATTTCTGTAACCGATTTCTGTAACTGTTTCAACCCAACGGCAGAGAATGATTTAATCGTCTAACACTTGATCGGACCGTGCAGACAAGTCCACGGTGGCATTTTAGTATGTTTTTTCTCAAATAAGTACGACTTTCACGTCGTGAAAAAATTGAATTAGATCAGATTATTTGATTTTTTGTAAAATAAAATTTTATTTTTTATAATTTTTCTCCTAATCCTTAAGATTAATTTAAAATTATATTATGAATGTCATTTTAGCCCAAAATAAAAAATTTCAAATTGGTTTGATTTGTGTGATGTTTTTATTACATTTAATTACTAAATTCTTCATTTGGGTCCTAATTAAATTTGTTTATGTTAAAATGTTAAAATTTACAAATTTTTATGCATACACATCTTCCCCTATACTGATGTAGAGCATCTCTTCGCACAATTATTAATATTTTTTTAAATGCCACATGTTAATTTTATATTCGCACATATTCCTTTTATTATTATTATTAGGAAAGCATTACAATACTTTATTATCATCAGTAATATAATTTTTTCTCCTATAAATACATACATAAATAAAATTGATATTGAAATAAATTAATTGATGGATATGCATCAAAACTAACTAAATTATAATCTTATTTTAAGTTATTAGTGCAACCATATAAATTAAATGGTTAGTAATGGATAGACATCAATCCATAATAAACATCAAAACTAACTAAATTAACTAAAGTATAACCTTATTTTAAGTTATTATTATATGATCACTAAAAGTGGGTTTATTTGAAGATCCTAACTTCAAGGGCTTTGACCTCCCATTAGTGAAGTGTTTTTAGCAACGTGAAATCGATCATTAAAAGAATTAACATATAAGTTAAACATAGATACATTTACAAAAATAGAACAAGATTTACTTCCACTTTATCATGGAGATTCTTAATCTATAAATAGGACTTGCTACAATATCATGAGCTAATATCATAGCTTATCAATACCACAACGTTAAATCCCTACCACCTCCTTAGTAATTATTAATAATATATTATTTCACATGTTTTGCAAGTTTTACAAAGAATAGATGTCAACTTGAAGTTGAGCACAAAAAATGAATTATACATCTCTCTCATACTAATATGTAAAAATATAAAATATTTTACAAGTTTTTCAAAGGATAGGTGTCAACTTGAAGTTAAGCAAAAAAAAATGAATTACACATATCTCTAGTACTAATATGTAAAAATATGAAATATGTGTATGAATAATGATTAGATGACTTTCATCTTTTAATATTATCTACTATTTTCTTTTATATATATATAGAAATGAATTAAAATGTATTATTATATACTTTTTATAATTATATGACTTTTTAATTTTATTTTAAGTAAAAAAAAATATTTATATGAAAAAGATATATGTTTTAATGCTCAAGACATTAGACTGGAAGTTATTATAAAAATATACTATAAGTTTGACATATCATAAATTAACATAACTATATAAATTAAACAATAATGAATAATAAACATGAAAATACTTACTTTATAATATATCTCATATTACTAAAAAATTTAATAAAATTAACTATATTATATCTTTATTTTAAATTATTATTAAGCATTATAAAAAAATTAATATATAAATTAATCCTATATATATATTTTGAAAATATGTGACAAAATTCTTAAAATAAATTTTTATTACACCATAGATTATCATCAATATATCGAATATCACCAATATAGCATGCTAAAAACTGATGTGATTTCACCTTATTTTGCGGTTTATAGTCATAACGGTCCTGGTACAGTACTGAGAATTAATAGTGTCATACGATTATTTGGGAATGCCACAAAAATCTTGCCCTAAGTTTTCTGCCTCATGTCACGGAGTTAGAGAATTTGGAACTGCAGAAGAGTACCAGCTAGAAGAACAATATGCTTCCTCATTGGGCCATGTGCAAACCAACAATCTATGCTCCACTCAAATGGGACATTATATTTGTAATATCGGCCAATAGGTCTGTAAAAAACAAAAATGTTTTAAGAGGCAAATTCAGTGTTGAAGTACGTGGTAAGCATTCTTGCATCACTCCATGTTAAAATGAAGGCATTTTTGCTGATCATTGATTAATTTCGCTTCAATAACATAAAATAATATAAGTGAAGGATTTGATGTGTAATAAAAAATAAAAAAATATAATTAATAATTAACTTTATTTTTAAAAACATAAAGTATAATAAATATATTACTTTATTTTTATAAAAACTTTATATTTAAAACTATAAAAATATAAAATAAGTTGTTAGATTGCATGTAATATCTAAGACTATTGTGTCACATAGAGATCCAAAGTTCATGTCAATATTTTGGAGAGGTTTATGAAAATGCCACAAAATTGAATTTAAGTACAACATATCATCAACAGAGTGATGACAAAATAGAGAGAGTTAATCAAGTAATTGAGAGCATGTTGTAAATGATATGTGATATATAATAAATTTAAGTGGGATGATTTTTTTATATTTAGTGGAGTTTGAATATAATAATGGGTATCATGAAATGTATATTGGGTCACTTAAGATATGCATTACATTTTGTCATAATTTGAGATTTAATTATATTACTAACATGTTCCAACATATTATGATCATTTTAAAATGATTAATAATTGTATTATTAACTAAATGAACATTGTGATAATTTTTTTTATAATTAAAGTTTTTGCTAAATTGTAATAGTCATTATTTTTTTAAATAAAATAAAAATTGTTCAATGGGTTTTAGATAGACAATGATTGGGTGCTCTATTAAGGTATTCTTTGATGTGAAGTGGCACATTCAATCCCTTCTATCCCTTCTCTATAGAAAGTGATATATTGGACATGATGGAGATAGTCTTGCCAAGCTTTAAAAAAAAACAGAAATTATTTATTTATTTACATTAGCAATTTTATCTCATAAATTTAAATAATATCAATTTTTAATAATAATTAAAATAATAAATTTTAAATTATAGTCAACACTAAATTAATATATAATTTTATTTATTTATTTATAAAATAAAAAGATTTTTTTTCCAAACTTTCATAATACAACAAACATCAAATATTAATAACTAAACCCATCAAACAAAACATATTAAATATTTCCATTATCATTATATTTAAATCTTTTCAATGCCATTTTAATAGCCTATACACACCATTTTAATAATGGCCTGCATTGCATCACAACTTAAGAAATATATAAATAATAGAATATAGATCAAATGATTATATTTTAAGCAATTCAAATTAAGATATGATTCAATGAGTTCTACCAATTTTTAAATATATTTAGGTGACTTTGAAACAATAAACATCCAATATTAATAACTAAACCCATCGTCTATCATATTAAATATTCCTTTATCATTATATTACCAAAAACAATGTTTTAGAATTACATTTTTTTTTAACATGAAGTTTTTGCCATTATAATTTTGGAGCTTATTTTTATGTAGTAGAGTATGATAGCTACTAAAACAAAGAGAGAAAAGGAGAATTGTCTCAATGAGACTTTAATATTAATTCAAGCTCACATACTTGGAATACATAATAGAGTCTCATTCTATAGAGATGAGATCCATAGAATGGATAAGCACAACAACTTGGAAGATAATGATTCTTTCTAAGCTTTAACTCACTCTTACATTGGAAAACCACACATTCTAGAATATGACATTGAAACTCTAACAATACAGTAAATTTCATTTCTCTATTATCTCTAACACTTCTTCTAATTGAGCAATGGATTATTTACCACACTTAACTTGTCTCTACATATAAATGTAAACTAATATTTTCCTAGAGGCTTAGTAAAGATGTTTGCTACAATTTCATTTGTATTACAAGAGATCAAAACAATTTCTTTTGACTGCAATTTTTCTCAAACAAATTGATGTTGTGTTACAATATGCTTTGATCTAGAATGATGGATGGAATTGTTTTCCAGTTTGATAAAGATTCAAAGTGGCAATTCATACCTAAAATTAATTCATACTATTCAATGTTCAATAATTAAATTAGGAGCGAGGGGAACACTAGCTTATATTCTGCCTTGTTAAATACAATAATTCAGAATCTTACCAGCATTGTTTTTTCTATTTGAAAACAATACTTTTCTAGCCTTGTATTTATTTAATTTTAGTAATATAAAATAATACTAGTAAATGTGATTAATATACATAAATAAACATTATTTAATAAATACTACAAACTTTGATATGAATGTAATGCTAAAACCCAATAATATAATAAATGAGAAATTAAACTAAACTGTACTGGGATAGAATGATAAGAACACTTTTTAAATATAAATTTGGAGATTTCCAAAATATTCCATAAGAACATTTTAATTAGCCATATTCCTTGATACCTAAATATTTCTGAAAAACAGCAATAAATATAAACTCAACATAAACTAGATAAAATAATTGACTTTACCCATGTCCCTTGGATACCTAAATATTATGGGAATCAACAATGGATATAAACTCAAGGGTATTGGCTTTGGGTCAATAACCACACATGCCAAACACACATTTTTTCGTGCTTAGGGCACCTGCTGAAGCAATTCCCACAATGCATAGGATCATTCTTGATGTCAACGCAGAAGCCTGAGCAGCAAGTCAATCCATAGGGGCAGGGGTAGCCGCATTTCCCACAGTGCCACGTATCGGTGGTGAGATCTTTGCAGAGGGTGTCGAAGCAGCAGGTGGATCCGCCATTGGGATTCTTCAGGGGGATCCGAGCATATGCTGGCGTTTCCTCGCACACCCAACAAAACGCCCACCATTGTAGTTGGCCTTGAGGAACTGCACACGCGATTTCAACAGTGCGCAATCCCTCCATCAATGCTCGAAAGAATGCAGTAGCCAACTATGAGGACTGAGAGTAGAAAAGGGGGAACTGATAATGGTGTACTAATTATTTGGGCCATTCTTCCCACCCGGCAACTGTCAGCACAACACTCAACTATGGTGAAAGACCCAAATGAATGAAGAGTTTATTAGGGTTCTGTAGACAGATATGGACATCTGTTAGGACAGTTTGTACTCTGATTCTACATCAAATGGAGGCTTGTGATCCACGAGCTTTCGAGAGTTTTTCAATGGCGACAACTGAATCCGGGAGTTTTTCAGCTTAGATTCTACAATTTAATTGCAAGTCGTTGTATTGATCAATGCGAACACTGAAGAATGCTTTGGTCCAGTTAAATTGGGGAGTACTGTGATAATGAAGTGTTGTGTATTTGAGATTGGAGGTTAAAATTAATGTTCAAATTTTTGTATTTACTTTTGTGTTTGTAGAAGGGCTAGCTGATATAAACATTTAAAATTTATGATAATAGTAGTAAATATTGTGCAGTGTGGGACAGAAAGACAGAATCGACGTTGAAGTTTAATGAACGTAGGGGGAGCCATTGTGTTTTTTCCCTCGTGGAATTTTCCGGCATCTGCAGATTAAATTGTCTTATCTCCGTTTTTTGCGTTGATGGAGTTTTATGCCCGATGGAATCATAGCATATTAATAAGTATGGTTTTTTTTTGTTTTTGTTTTTTGTGTTTCTCTTAATTTTTTATTTTTAATCATTTAATTTTAAAGTTTTCATTAATTATTTTTATCAAATTTATTATTTATTTGATAAATATTTTATTGGATTGGTAAAGTTTATAAAAATTATATATTTTATTTTATTTTTAAATTTATTGTTATTTAAAAAAAAATGTTTTTCATTAGTATATTTATTTAGATATTAAGATTTTGTGTAAAATATTAACAAGTGTTACATGGTATTACATGTTGTAAAAGAAATGTTTTAAGGTTGAACATGGCTTAGGCAAGAGTGGCATTAAGATGGAAGTAAAAATTTTATGGAATTATATATATATATATATATATATATATATATATATATATATATATACTGTTTTTGTGAAAGAAACGTTGAAATTTAAATTTTGCAAAATTGATTAATATTATAAATTCAAATTTACATTCTCAAATTTTAAACATTCTTAAAAAGAGAAAGAAGAAAAGAAATATTTAAAACTATCATATCTACACTTTGTAGTTTGTTTTGATTCTATGTTGATTCTCTCGCTACTAGCAAGAGATCGGCCGAGACAAACCCCGCATTAAGAACTTTAAATTTTTGTGAGTTAATCATTCTAAAGCCAACCAAAAGGATTTCAATGAACTCAGTGTGACTATTTTAAACATACCTTTTACCAATTATGTCTTCATATGCAAACAACTTAAAAGAATTTTCGCCTGCTTTCAAATCCCAACTTGTTTTGTCTTCTTAATGTCAGATGTTGCTAAGGAAAACAATGTAAAACAACCCAAATACTATTTTGTAAGGAGTCAAGTCTTTGGGTTGAATAATTTTCCTAGTGAACCCTAGAAATGCCAACAGGTAATGTTGAAGCTGATTATTCTTCAGTATTGTAAGATTCATCTTTTGAATTGGTATGCCCCAAATAAATTGCAATGTTGGGTGCCACAATATTTCTGGCATTCCAATGTGGCATCATCCTAGGCGAGATCCTTCCACCGAATGAGATATTTAGATGGTATCTTAGCTAATTTCTTTGTTAGTCAATCGAAGGGCTTAGTCATGGAAGACCATAGAGTCTAATAATGATATCCTTATCGTTGGTGGTACTAAAAGACACCACTTCAAAGGTGTCACCTCCCGATAGTGCTACTAAATCATTAGATGGACATATTGTTGCTAAAGAATCTACTATCGAAGTAGTGGATGTCAATGTGAAATATGTTAGTAAGGAAGGCATATATTATGCATGAGTTTTAAATATTTCTCTAGAATTTAAAGGTTGGGAAGAAGGCATGTCACATTCAAAAATAAGTCAATATTCATAGTTTCTCTTATATAATTAATGATTGTGAATGTGTTCTTAGATAAGTCAAGTATTACCTAATGACATAAATTAAGGGGTGATATTGATTGGTGTTTCAACAATGAAAAGGGGGGAATATGCTCATAATATTTATGAAAATAATGTTAGTGTGGATGTTGAGGGTCATATTTCAACTTCAAGGTTTTTACCTAGATTATTATCTTCTTATTTGGGTCATGATGCTAAGGGTTTGAAGGATGATCCTCATTTTTTTTAGATCCAAAGAAAATTAGGCCATGTGGTGTTGATAGTGGGGGTGGTTTGTGGGTTATATTTGACTAAAGTCAAAGTTAAAAATGGGTTTAAAAGAGCTAGAATTGTTTTTGGTCTTGAGAAAGGAAAAAACATAGAGATTGAGTATGGTAGGGAGATTTCTATGGAAGGATTTCTTAGAGAAAGTCAAACCTTAGGGTATTATTCTTGGCAATTTGTCACTATGTCAATTATATGGGGTTGAGTATCCCTAGGAAAAACTATTTCCTATAAAAAATATTGGTGGAGGCCCATAATCATGATATTTTTCTTTTACAAGAAACAATGAGAGAAGGGGGGTAAAATTTGTTTCTGATTTACTTAATATTTTTAATTGGTGGAATTCATTTTTATGGTATAGAAGGTAGGGTTTGATGTTGATTATCTAGAAACATTTGGTCGTTTTTATCAAGGGATCAGTTAGGGAAGGATATTACAATGTTGATTTTGTATGTTTCATTTTATAATAGAGTCTCTTATTGGGATATGTTTTTAAATTGAGCTTCCTTGGCCAAGATTTCACTATAGAAAAAGTGTATCTCAACTCTCTATTGGAAATTTAGATATAGCGGGAGCATGCACAAGTTAATACTTTATTAGGCAAATTTTTTGAATCGATTGAAGGAATGCAAGTTGTATAATGTTAATCCTATAAAATTTAGGAAAACTTAGAGAAATAAGAGGGTTGGTGTTAAGAGTATTTCAAAGAGGTTATATAGATCCTTATTTTCTAAAGGGTTTCTAACTCGATAATATGAGAGTAAAGAAATGGGTGTCCATTTACTTGGAATTGGATGGGATTTTGATGCACCCACGGTATAAAACTATAATATACTCATAGCTACCAAGGATGTTCAAGGAGTCCCATATGAAATCAACTTCTATCTCCCTTTCCCCTTTATCCCACATAACCTAAGGAAATGAATCCCTTTCTTTACAATGTAGGCCCTCTCGCTATTCCATTTCCATCCTAGGCTCTAGTTTCTAGTAGTCAAGAAATATCAATGTTGGAGACTCGATAGGCTAAACAAAAACGAAAATTTTCACCAAAAATACCCATACATTCAATCACTCAATAATTTCTCACTTGGAACACAACAAACATTTGCCACATAATTTATTTTTTCCATAAAACTCTCATTCTCTCCATGAAGCAATAACATCTTAATTGAAGTGAAGAATGAATGAATGAACCTCAAACAACCAAAATGGTATGGATAAATATGCATGCCCTCATAATTCCACATGGCCTCACCTGAGAGGTTCACATAACCATATTTTTCCTTAAATTCCCAAAATGGGTATATAATAGAAATACAAACCAAAAGGTCTAGCTTCTCTAGGTACCTCTCCCTCGTGGGATCATAACCTCCTCATATTCTTGTGCTTATATATTTATATTCAGTGATGATTTTATTATTAATATTCAAAATCATTCCACGATGATGCTCTCTGGCCCTTCAACATGTACAAAAATATATTAGTAAACTGAGGATCCAAACATAGGTTATTTTAGGGATGGAGAAAGAGAATCCCAACCACTTTAAATTCAATTCAATGGTTGGAGGATGAGGGTTTTTTTCATATAGTAAAAACATTGTGGGACCCTTTTACCCTAGGTTGAGGGAATCAATGTTATTCCGTTTGAAGGAAATATAAAAAATATAAAGTAGGTGGTATTGAACTAGGCTCAAGAGAAGAGGAATACGGATGAGAGGGAATTTTAGGATATTGAAATCATGTATAGGTTATTTATTTTCAATATTTTGTTGGGTACACAAATAAGGATAAAAAGCATGAGATTATTGAGTTAGATAAGAAGACAAGGTCTCTTTTGGATGAGAAATAGGATACATCTCGACTCAAGAGAAAGGGTCATTAGTTAGAAAATGGTGATGAAAATACCCCAAAAAAAAATCATTATATCAATCATGGGAAAAAAATGAATTCTATATGGAAATTGCAGGGATGGGATGGTTTTATGATGTATTGCTTTGAGGAATTATCTAAGGAAGAGGTGAATAATTTTAAATGTATATTTAAGGAAGACTCCTTATCTTCTATTGAAGTGGTTAAAATGGAAACTTTATTCCCCATCCTTATTTCTAAGGAGGAAAAATTAAATATGACGAAACAAGTTTTTGAAGGTGAGCTTCATATTTTTCTTAATTCTTTCATAAGAATTAAATTCCAAGCCTTGATGGTTGCCAATTGGAGTTCTTCTTAGGATTTTATTAGATTATTGAGGAGGACATTTTTAAATTTACCGAGGAATTTTTGATATATAATAGGATGTTTACAACATTTAAGTCCACGTTTATTGCTCTCATCCCTAAGAAAATCTAGGTAGTTTTTAGTTCAATCTAGTTTCACTATGTAATTTTTTTTTTGTTAAAGCTTGGTAGGACTACATTTTCATCATGTCCAATATATCATCCCGATCGGGACAGGGAATTGTAGTGGTGACTTCACATCAAGGAGTTCCTTAACAATGCACCTAATCACCGTCAATCCAAGAACCTGTGGATAGTTTCACCATGAAATTTTATTTACAATTGTTTCCAAAATAATTTCTGAAAGAATGAAGGCCTTACTATCCAATTCGATCTCTTAAGAACAATTTGTTTTTTATTATTTTTTATTATGGGTGTATATTAATGAATCTAGATGGTTGGCTAAACAAGATTTTCATCCTATTAAATTTACAAAATTGTTGACAATGGTGATCATAGTTGATATATTTAAATCCCACATTAGGGTTAACTACTATTACTTCATGTGATGTTGATTCATTTGTGTTTCAACTTATAGCTTGTCAATTGGGCTATGAACTATTGTATTATGTTTTCTTTCATTGCATTAATTAATGTCTCGAATTTATAATTCTTCTTTTTGAGGCATGGTTTGAGATAGGGGTGCCCCATATCCTCCTTGTCATTTCTACTTCTAGCTAAGGACCTTAGTAGGGAAATTTTCTAGGCAAAGGGAACACAGGTTTTTGAAGGAATGAAAATGGGAAATGCACTATGCATTTCTCACATATTATTTGATGGTGATATTATTCTAAATTTTGTGATGGTTTTCATAGGGATGCCTTAAATTTTAAAGAGATTTTAGATCTTTATTACGTGGGAATAATTATAAAAACAAAAGTGGGGAAATATTTTATCTATTTTATGGGAATTCTTGAGGATAATGTATTTCCTCTCAATTCTTTCCATATCCTCAAGTTGAGTTTTAGATAGGTATCAAATATTTAAGTTTTAACTAAGCCTAATGATTATACTAAAAAATACTAGAGATGGATTATCTTTAAGGTAAAAAAAATATTGTCTTTATGGTGTAATACGTGGTTTTCCTCAGTGTGAGAATTATTTTTGGTAAATTTTATATTAGAAGCCATAATAGGTATTGGGTTTCTCCATCTATTCTCCCTAATTTTCATGGTATGAGAACTGGAGATCTAGAAACATTTGTTTTTTAGTTTGAGTTATTATGTAGATCCTATGACTATTTAATTGAGACTCAAAAACTAAAATTGTTTCCTGCTACATTGAGTATGATAGAGGAAAATTCTATTGTTGCTAGCATAGCTAGTTGTGGGGCAATTTAGTTGAGGGAGCTCTTTGGAGAGTCGTTTGATCAAGTCATGGATATGATAGTGATATATTGTGATAAAAAGAGTGGGATATGATTGGAAGAGAATCATGTGTTTCATGAAAATTCAAAACATATGAGATCAAATATCACTACATAGTGAAATGGTGCAGATAGGAGTCATGAGACCCCATCATATTTCGACTGTTGAGAATATTGTATACATAATCACCAAGGATTTTCCAAAAGGGAAGCTCTTGGTCTTTAGAGAGTAGCTTGGAATGATGGATTTGACCCTCCCAAGTAAGGGTCTCCACTAATTGAGGACAATGAGAAATGCTATTCCCCCTTGTTTGAGCGCCCAAGGTGAGGAATTGAGTCGGAGAGCTCCTGAGGTTGAGGGAACTCATGGAAAATAGGTTTGTATAATCCTTACCTCACGGTAAGTGTTTATCTCCCCTTTTTTCATCTCACGGTAGTGTCTTATCGTTACCTCTGGGTAAGTGTGTACATTAGGGGAATTTTGAGGTCTAAAATGGGCCTCCTAAGAAAAATGTACAACCAAAATAAAATTTATAAGAACCAATAGGGTTAAAGATGATGATGCCAACCATGGGGGATGATTCACCATTTTTTAATTAAAAGGGTAAAAATATCAAAAAATAATAAAATAATACAACTACTATTTCAACTCGTATTTTCAACTTATCTCCCAAAATTTTTACTCAAATTTCGAGCGAGAGTACTTGTTGGATGAAAAATTTAATTCCACATCCCATGTTTCATACTTTTTATGGACCTTGCTACAATAAAAATGAGAAATACATGAAAAAACGTGATTGCAATCACATTTTTCATGTATTTCTCATTTTTCGTGTAGCAGGGTCCATCAAAAGTATGCAACATGGGTACTCCTTGGATGAGGAATTAAATTTTGCATCCAACGAGTACTCCCGCTCAAAATTTGAGTAAAAAATTTCGGAGATAAGTTGAAAATACAAGTTGAAAATTAGTTTTTTCCTTTTTCCCTCTAAAATTTGATGATGTAATCAAATCTTATTTTATTATTTCTAATATTATTTTATAATTTCCTTAGGAGGCCCATTTTAGACCTCAAAATTTCCCTAATGTTTCCCCCTACCGAGTATACCCCAGTATGCATCCTACCCACAAGTTGGGCTTGTTGGGATTGTTTTTCCCCATCTAGTTAATGGGTTGAGACGTAACTTGGGTGTGTCTAATCCTTACCTTGCACGGTAAGTGTGTATCTACCCTAGGTGCCTTCATTTTTATCCTTACTACTCATGGTAAGTGTGTATCTCCTCCTAAGGTAGTTCACGCATGTGTTATACCAATTGACTCTTTATGGTCCTAATGGGAAGATAAACACACTCGGATAGTTGTGATCCTTGCCTTCGATGGTAAGTCGTATCATTCATATTTTCCTTTGATAGAGGGTGGTATCTTGAGCTCCCCTATGATTTCAAATCCTTCTTTTGTTAGATTTCAGAGTTTCAAGAAAGGATGAGAAGAGTCGATATATGACTTGATGATGTTGAGACATTCGAGATGAGATTCATTATGGAGTCATAAATTTATCCCTAGATGAGAGGGAGTGTTAATTTGGTAACTCAAGGAAAAATTCCCTCCTTTGGATAGCCTTCCTCATCAAGAAATACCCCCTCCTATCCCTTGGAATAATTTTGATTTTGTTAAGGAAAAAATGTTATTTTTTATGCGAAACCCACATGTGCACAAAAATTTCATGTCGGCATGGAAGAGGAAATTTGACCCCCTTGCCCACATGCAAATAGACACCATTTGACATAATTTGTAGGCATCTCATCTCACATCTCATCATTCATTCATTGGTTCGTACACTTTCGAATTTGCAGGGTTGAGCTATAGAAAGTCCGAAATATGTGAGTTACCAAAATTCCTTATTTAATAGCTAACGAAAGTTGTTTTTATGTGATCTGCAAACTAAAGAAAGTATGTGATCTGCGAGCTACTGAAATTTATCATTCTGTAGCTACCAAAAAGTTGTCTTTCGCAATTTGTGAGCTACATAAAGTTTCTTTAATATAAATTTGTTGGCTTTTGCATATTGGAATCTTTGACCATATTTGAATTTGAGGCTCATGTATTGGTTATTGGTTGGATGATCTCTTGGATAGTCAAAGAATTGACTTTGGCTCTTTTTTTTGATGATTTGAATCATTGTACTGTATGTTGAACATTTTATGAAAAAACTAATAAGAAGAATACTTTGAAAGGGTTTCCCCCTTGTGGGGATTTTTCCATGGCCTTTGACCAAATTTGGTGAATTTTGTTATTTCTCTTGATTGTCTCTTACTTGTTCATTGCATGTATTGATCTATCTACAATTTATATTGGTCATTGGAAGATTAAATTGTTTTAAAAATATTTCTAATTGAAGTTAAGAATTTGGTTAAAGTGATTGTAACAACATAGAATAATGGGAATTTAACATTTTTGTTCGTTGAGTTTATTATTTTTTTGGGGGTCAATCTACAACCATATTGAGGATTTTCGATTAGTTGACTTATAGAGGGTTGATACCCTTCATCGTATCCATTCGATTTGCCTCTTGGGTGTCCATTTAAATTTTTTGTGGTTATCCAATATTTATGTTGTGTATTGGGGTGATCTCGGGGTTGTTATTCATCATTTGGTTGAGATGATATTCATTGGATTACAAAGCTGATGCTTATATTGTAATGTTGGTGCTTTTATGGGATGTCTTATCAGTCACCTACAACCATAGTATATACATCATAGGTATGCTGATATTTATCATTTTGTTTCTCATATATATTGTTGGAGTACTCTATATTAATGGTATGTACCCTTTCAAAGTCTATTAAAATTATATGTTGTTGGGTGGAAGCATTTCATTGTGTCCATGTGGTTTTTACATTTACCTTTATTGAAACAAAGTCTAAAAACTGCACTTAAAGCCACATGTAAAACTATATGATGAAATACCACATAGAAAAAAATAAAAAAAATCTCGGAAATTTGGTGGGGATTTTGAGGTATTCCTAAGGGTGTATGACATGGGGTCGGAAAATTGCAGTTTCCTTGAAGTGTTAAATGACACAACTATAGGAAAATTTTCGGGGCATAAATTTGAGGTTGTAATTTGGGGTTTGTAAAAACCAAAGTTTTGGGGATTCAACCATGAATTTCAGGGTTGGTCCTAGGACATTGTATGATTTTTTTGGAAAGTTTTTTCCTTGATGTAAAATACCCAAGAGGGTTATTCATTTTAAAACTTTTCTCATTGCATATATGCTAACTCAAGTGTTAGGCTAGTTAACCACCCATACTATATTTTTTATTTTTGCAATGTGTTTGGTTTGCAATTATACATGTTTATGAATATTATTTTAGTTGTATATTTTAAATTAATTAACATATTATTTCACAAACACTTTACTAAGAATTATTGTAAGGCATAGTCCAAGTCTAGTATCAATCATATGGGTAACCCATTGGGTAGAAATAGGTTGGTTCCATATGACTTGGGAGTTCATGGTGCACCTTGATCTATGCGGGCCTCCTTTGGGGGTCTATGACAACCTTCTTTAAAAAAAAATGTCTTGAAGAATTGAAAATGACCAAAAAATATGTTTAAGATTATATTTTCATATAAATGCATGTAGTAGTCTCCAAATTGTAATATACTTGCTATATTGAATGTGATATGCTTTGAAAAAATGGAAATTATATATAAATACCACATAAATTTTTAGAACAGAAAATTTCATCGAATAGAATATCTCAATGCTAGAAGACTTTAACAAGGCATTATATTTATTTATATGACACAATATTAGATTGAACAACAAAGTTACGAGGCATGATATGCATTACATATTTTCAAGGCATAACTACGATGCAACATTGACTCAGGGATATGAAAAGATGACTTACAGGAAAATAGTTTGAAAAAAAAATAATGTTGTGTGCATTGTGACAATGATGAAACATTGGCAAAAGATTTGACCAAAAATAATCTAAATTACCATTGATAAAAGTTTATGCTCGTTAACTAAATTTTTTATCTAAAAGAGAATTATGGACTATAGCAATTTAAATTGGTGTGTTGCAAGTCCATAATTTAGTAGTGACACTATTAAAACTAGCAACATCATTTTCATGTGTGATACCTAAGAATTACAACTTAGGTGAGAAAATCATAGTTCATGATCTATTGTGTAGTAGGTAGTAATTTCATGGAAGAGCTCATCTATGTTGCAAATATCCATGCTAAGTGGAGGTATTGGAAGAGAAAATTCCTTAATTCATCTTTTATTATGTTGTTTTATTTCTTTAGATAAAAAAAAGTAGTTATGTAAATGTTGATATATGCAAGAGAGAAAAAATAGTTGAGATTTGCATGTACAAATAAACATATTAAGCAATAAATATATAAAAGAGTGCATGTATATATGCATGGTCATATATGGTTTTGCATATTGGTTCAATATCATATCCTACTCTATTAAGTGTGGATTGATGATCATTTATGGTTATTTTCTTGTTGTGTAGCCAAGCAATAATAAATTCAAGAAGATGTTCATTAAGAGGTTGAAAATATTTGAAATAATAAAGGCAAGAAGATGTTGATTAAGAAGTTGAAAATATTTTGTAATGTTCATTAAGAGGTTGAAAATATTTTGGAACATGGGTATAATTCATTCAACCATAGTTGATATAATAGATGATTTATTAATGATAAATTGATTGTGGTGAGCACCCAAGTGGTGGTATGGTAAAGGTAAAAGGCTAGCACATGTAAATATTGTTAAAAACAATTAATACATTCATATTTAATAGAAGGTTATGTTAACATGGTTATGAGGTAATAATGAGGGCAAGTATTGAATTATGAATTAAAAGGGGAACTACAAGTGAAACAATCATATATATGATACTATTTTGTTGTATTTTATAGATCTTACACCATTGCATAAGTATGCAATGACCTTCCTTTTTTATCATTGTATTGGACTATAACTTTATTTCTTAAACTAAAGAGTATTGAAAGGAAAATGATTTTGAGGAAATATATAGATAGAGAAAGGAAAGGATTTTCCGTCTAGTACACAGTAAAAATATATTTAGATGGTCATCACTATTGAAGTTGTTGGGTTATGGGTTAAAGTATTGGCTAAGCCTTCTACACCGCATTGAATTGGGGAACATGCATCTTGTCATGTATATTCCATCATATATGAATATTATAAACATATTTTTGATCGTAATGTGAGAGCCTATACTTGTTCTAATAATTCATATTTGATGAAAAATATTTAATTGTAGATAAAATATTAATAGCTAAAAAGTGATTTATTTATTGGTATGTCATTATTCTATGATTGTTTCATGTGTCATTGCGAATATCACTACGAAAAACACTTTATACATGAATACTCATGTTTTGTTCTACTAAATGAGATTTTTCAAGAAGGAAATGTTGCAAATATAAGTACCTTGGTTATTTCCACGAGAGTAAGCATATAATTAATGTTGGTTACGACCATGGGTAGAGGCCAAGCATTATGAGAAGGCTCTCATTTTATGGAATCTAATTATTGTAATTAATATATTCAAAATTATGCTTGAGATTTTGATGATAGTGTGTTTATGATACAAATGAGATGATGGATTTATTTAATAAGAACAAATGATGACTAATATAATCTCTCGTCTCTTTTTCACCATGTGCCTTAAATGAATCCATCCACCTCCATAGAATTATAAACCAATAATTAAATACATGTAAAAAATGGGTGGGTCTTTTCATGTAGTTATGAAAGTGTGAATTGAGTTCAATTAGCATGAGGAATTGTAGGATTACATTCATGTTATTAGAAGTAACATTGGAAATAATTCCCTTAAACCTCTCATTTCTTATCACTCTACTCATTCTAGGTTTCTCACATACATGCTTAGACATCCAATGTATTGTTTTTCATTTTTAACCATGAACCAACATGGAATCTCACCAAATCAACAATATGAATAGTAAATTACATACTTTGTAGGAAAGATTCATGGTTGTGGGTGAGAATGAAGGTTGAGAAAGTTAGGAATCCTTTCAATCCACTATATATTTGTTGCATATTTGGGTGCTTGAGATGCAAGTATTATTCCCACAATCAATTTTTAGAAAACATATACCAAATTGGGTTCTTTTCACCTACATTGAAGAGAATTAGAAGGAAGAATTTGAAAAGAGCCACTTACTAGAGAAGGTGTCCTTTGTGTTGTATGAGGCCTTGGAAGAGACTATCATGGTTTTTTGATGACATGATGGGATGCTTAAGTTCTTTGTAGTAAGTATATTTATTAAGAATAAGACTAGGTGGGTTGGCTAAGGTTGAATGAGTTAGAAGTGTGTACCTTAGTTTTGTTGCCTTTATGGCCTCATAACCCAACTTGGGGTTCCCTTTATGGTTATACCTATGATTGGGTTGGAAAAAACTCTTAGACGACTAATTTCTTGGAATTTATCTCCTATAAAATTTGTGTTACATTATTATTCATGAATATGAATCTAATGCTATTTTTTTAGGAAATATACTGTGTTTTGTATGCTATGTATAATTATATTAAATCTAGTCCGAACCTCTCTCATCTACACACACACACACACACACACGCACACATATATATTAGTTAATATGATAAAGCAAATTTTAATTTCCATTCTTGATAACCAATGAACCATGTGGAGATGTTATAATCCGTCATATAAATATTTTAAAGGTGAAGAGGAATTACCTATTCTCCTAAATCATTTTAATCACCTTCTTTTATTTTTTAATTTGGATCTTCACTTATTTTTTATTTTATTTTATTTTGTTTAGTTTGAAATTTTTACACACACACACACACACACACACACACACACACACACACACACACATATATATTAGTTTATACTTATTTATTTTAGTTTATATATATATATATATATATATATATATATATATATATATATATTTATTTATTTATTTTAATTACAAAATTTCTAGTAAGTACTAAAAAACATTAAATGTTTTGCAAATTTTATTTGGATTATAAAACTCGAAGAAATGTTTGTATCTCTTTTTTTACGAGTTCTTTTAGTGTATACTTTTTTCATTGTTTAAATTGCATTTTTTGAATGTATAAATAGACTCAACCCTTTTAAAATCACCTTGAACACTTGGATTGTGCGGATTACACAATTTAAAGCTACTATTCCAAAAAAAACTTTACTAATTTTCAAATGATCTAAAACTAATTACTTGAAATATTTTTAATCATATACATTAATTTTTTTTCAATTACTTTATATAATATATACATATTTTTTTTAAATCCCCATTTAACATTTAAAACTTACATTGAAAATGATTTTTTAATTATTAATATATTTTTAGATATACATCAATATTCTACTTAATATTATATTTGTGGTACACATTGAAATATTTATCACCAACCTATATCCATGCTAACTCTATATTAACTCTCATCTTATACCACTCATTATAGGATAAATCACATAAATCACAGTTAGTTATAAGTGTGTAATTGTCATTTAATTTTTTAAATCTCCCACTTACAAAATCTTCGAATTGGAGTAATGTAAGAATTATATTAACTGCTCTCATTTCCTCATAACAAAAAGTGACTCTTAGTGATCTCAAATTATGAGAACAAAGTATTTCTTATACGTAGATTGACGTGAGGGGGCTTTTTACTGCATATTTCACCTTTACTAGAAAAGGTGAAATCGAAACTGTGGCTCCTGGCTCACAACCGCTCTTCCAAAAGAAATAAAATGTAAACACTAAAATAGATCCGACTAATAAAAGTATTTTTTTATGTTCATAGTATTTATTAATCAAAATTTTATGTGTGAATAAGTAATTTCAAGTATTTTGCAAATGAACTAATGTGGTTTGAAGTGAAACTAATGAGTTATGTTCACTGATAAGCCCTGAATGGGAAAAGTGTACTTATGAAAATTCATCGTTTAATGTAGCGAGTATCTGAAATATAATAGTAAAAAATGCACAACATAACATGTTAAGCATTTGTTTACAGCTTCACCCTCATACTGTACCTGCTTTTCAAAAGCCTCTAATTAGGCTTTTTCCCTCTTTCATTAATGCTCAAATTATGAATTACACCGTGTAGAAAGCCTCAAAAGGAAAAATAAGCCGCAAATTCAGAAACGAGGACTCGAAATCGCATAAATCGACTATTTATTCACCTCTAATGGATGAGTATAGTCCAACACACCGTGATATTTCATTAGGCCCTAGTGGCTCCACAACCAAAATTGTTGGTAAAATTATCGATAGAGCACCCCGATGGCTCTAAAACTCTCCTACCGACTCCGAATGCTTCAATACCCCAAAATCAAAAAACAATTCGTTCCAAATAGACTTCCCTAGCCAAAGTTATGGCTAATTGAAGCTTTTGCCCGTGTCACCTAGAAAAACTCCACTAAATATGGAGAACTGCTGAGATAGCATCGACAAAATTGAGTCCGGCGCTAAATTTGAGGGAACACGCCATTAAGTCCACCGAGTTAGAGGGGGCTAAAAAGATAAGGTCATTATCCATAAGACCGAAATGTTTAGCGCTCGTTTGTTGCATAAATTTTGGAACATTAACGTTGTACTTTAATATAAAACGTGCATAAACACCAATTGAGCTTCACGTGACCAAGTACTCAACGGTTGTGACGCGCCAATGATTAAGCGGGTTCCAAAGCCACGCGCAGTATGCGGAGGGCTGTCTTTCTGAGCCTGGACCTCTTTTTGGGCCCCGCCCAAACCAAATGAGCTTTAAATAACTTTTCGTTGCCATGGTTTAACAAGACCAATGCCGTAGTGGTCCAACGGTTAATTTTGCTCCACTATCATCGACGACACTAGGATCGAATCCGTCCACGACCAAAAAAAATTTTTTGAACCATATTTCTGTTTGACCTTTAGTGTGCCGCGTCATCCGGCCACAGCACAAAAGCGTGGCGCCCTCCATTGGTCGGCCGCGTAATATTTCCCGTGAATATAATAAAAATAATTTTTTATAAAGTCAAATTTTGGCCATCTTTTAACCGAAATTGGCAAACTTCAAAGTCGAAATATCTTCCTCATACGTCTCCACGGTTTTCAATGTTGTTCACGTCTGTAGGATCCTTCTCCGAGCTCTTTCCGCTCGATCTAGTTCAAACCAATTGAAAGCAACTTCATTTTTTGAGCATTTTTCTACAAGAGACTTGATCTCCCGATCACACAAACTAACCAAGAATTAAGATATTGCTACAATTTATTATTACAATCTCCACTTAACAATACTTTTAATTTATTATTAATATCGCTACCTCATATATAAACCTCGACTACCATTACGTGCATCCAAGGATATTTAAATATAACTAAATTTGCGTACCGTTGTCCTATTAACGGAGTTACATATTGTAATGGTTGTAATATGGTTACATGGAGATTGTGTCATGGTACTCCAATACCATTATGTTGCAACTCAGGATCTCGATTGTAATGAGTTTTACTCATAATACCTTTATTTTGATAAACCTAATACTTCATCAAGTGCATTTAATAATAGGGTTAAGATATTTGATATTAGATTATGATGATCATAATTATAATAATATATCATATTTTTTAAAGTTTTTCAATAAATATAACTTGGTTATTATAATATTGTATTATAGATAATATAATTATATCATAATTTTTAAGGTTTTTCAATAAGTTAATATAGAATATAAAGTGGTTATTATAATATTGTATTATAGATGATATTGTATTAATGGGGTTAAGCTATTTGATATTTAGGATTATGATGGATAGTGTTATAGATCATATTGTGCAATATTAATGTAATAACAAAAGTAATATTAATCAATATTATATATTTAGGCTTATGATTATTTAATTTATATATAATCACAATTTTGATGCACTATCAAGTTATTAAGATGTTGAATTTTAATCAATATTAAGCAATGGAGAATGAGATGTTAAGAAGTATACACTCATCTCTTTAATACAGAAATTCATTTTATAAATATAAATACATATGACCAATATAATATGGAAAGATGGAATTTTGATGTATCAAGTTATTAAGATGTTGAATTTTAATCAATATTAAGCAATGGAGAATGAGATATTAAGAAGGGTACACTCATCTCTTTATTATTGAAATTCATTTAATAAATATAAATACATATGACGAATATAATATGGAAGGATGGATACTAAAACTGGAAAGGAACAAATTTATTTTTTTAAAAGAGAAATAACAATTGAATTTGATGATTATGTGATTTTTGCATAATGAAATTTCATTTTTTTTAGATTTTTTCTCCAAATCCTTAACCCTAATATAAAATTATATTATGAATGTCATTTTTAACCCAAAATGTCAAATTGATTTGATTTTTTTGATGTGTTCAATTGGTTTTTATATTTTATTTATATATAATTTTACAAATTTTTATGCCTAAACCTCTCTTACTACACTTATTAATATTTTTTTAAATGCTACATGTTAATTTTATATTAAAAATTGAATGAATTACACATATTCTAATAATATTATTAGGAAAGACTTGAAATATTTTACTATCGTCAATAATATAATTTTTTCTTTGTAAATACATAAATAAATAAAGTTGTTATTGAAATAAATTTATTAATGTAGATATTCAAATTATTTATTTAAGTCTTGTATTAAAATATTTTTAAAGTATAAGAATTATATAACTTCTTTACATTTAAAAGTAAAAATATAAGATTTATTTATTTTTACTTTATCTCGTTTTAAGTTGGACATAAAACTAGTGCAACCATACAAATTAAATGGTTAGTAATGGATGGGAATCAATCCATAATCAACATCAAAACTAACTAAATTATAATCTTATTATAAGTTATTAGTGCAACCATATAAATTAAATGGTTAGTAATGGATAGGCATCAATCTATAATAAATATCAAACTAGCTAAATTATAAATTTTAAGTTATTAATATATGATCACTAAAGATTGATTTCTTTGTAAATCCTAACCTCAAAGGCGTTGTGGAGAATTGATCATGTGACCTCCCATTATAGCTAACTCTCAAAACTACTATTATTATTATTAACCATTTTTTAACTAATCAATTTAATTAACAGGTAAAAATAAACATCTCTATAGTACTAATATGTAAAAATATGAAATATGTGTATGAATAATGATTATAAGATTTTCACCTTTTAATATTATATATATATGTGAATTTCATATATATATATATATTATTTATAATTTGTGATTTTTTAATTTTGTTTTAAGTAAAAAAATTATATTTATATAAAAAAGATATATGTTTTAATGCTCAAGAGATTAGAACAGAAGCCATTATAAAAATATACTATGAGTTTGGCATATTATATATTATTATAAATATATAAATTAAATGGCTTGTAAATGTTAATAAGCATTAATCCATTATAAACATGAAAAAACTTATTTTATGATACATCTTGTGTTGCTAAAAGTAAAAAAAAAAAAAAAAAAAATTATCATAAAATTAACTAAATTATATCTTTATTTTAAATTATTATTATTATTATTATTAAGAAGTATAAAAATAATTAATATATAAGTTAACCCCTACACATATATATTTTAAAAATATGTAACAAGATTATCAAAATAGACTTTGTTACAATGATGATGATGATAATAGTTAACATCCACATACTCAAAAAACCATAACTTATTTCATATAACATTTTTTTAATTAACCACTTTAGTTAAAAATAAATGATATAACTACTTTTAACGTAAATATTAATTTAAATGTTATTATAAAAATTTTAAAATATTGTATTAAAATTTAAATTCTAAAAATCCAATTTCAAAACACCACATATGTCAAACACATTGATTGAACTTAATTTAATGAAAAATGAATATTTCTTCTCATCATTAAAGATATACTTATGCTTTATATACTTATATGCAATATTATATTAATAACAATAAATAAACATATTCCTAAACTAAGATTCTAATTCTATTTTTGGGCTATTACTACCGCAAAACCATAACTAGTTTGGTAAGTATCGAACCTTCAATATATATGATTATTGCTGAAAAGCATGGACAGATGTCATGATTTACTGTAGGAAAATTTTGATGGGAATGTATAAACACCTCTGTTCCAATGCGAAAGATTGATCGATCGTAATGCAACCTTAATAACTAAAACCAAGAAAACTATATTTAGTATTATGCAATCGTTTATGCGTTGACCATCCATTTTTTCCCATTTGACTTAAAAATCAAATGACGATCTATAATGTTAATCTTATCAGATTAATTTTTTTCTTTCAATTTTATTTATTTGAATTTTGATTGGTTTATATGGTTTCATTCTTATTTTTCAATGATGTTGTTTATGGGCATAACAGCTTGTAGTCTAAAAAAGTAGCGAAATGGCTCAGAATCTCGCAAAGATTTTGAAAAATGTAGTGCCCTACTCTAGTTGACTGACAGTGATATGAATTTTAACTTTATTTAGCCCTAAGACCCGCACTTTATTCTTTGAGGACCTCAGGTTGAGGATCCGGACACATGACTCTATTATTAGTGGATGTGATGGGTATGTCTTTATTGATCATATGATGATGATAACACTTATGGATATGCATGTTCTTTATTGATATGATTGTAGAATTAACAGATATGCAGGTTCTCTATTGATATCACGATGATAATAGATTTTATGGATATATATGTTTTCTATTGATGTTGCGATGATAATGCCTTTGATGAATATGTTAATTTACCATTGATGTTATGATTATGATAAACATGATGGATGTGTCCCATATGTTAACTACTTACATTAGTTCTGATTCAAAATAAACGATGATGTGAATGACTAGGTCATGTTGATGTTTCTATTATGATAATGAATAACACTGAGAACCTTGTTACTAATGATTATTGAGTATGACAGGAAACCACCAGAGGCACTCGCATATGAGGAGTGGATAAAATCTAGTTTGATAGGAATTAATATTTTGTCTTGGAAATTCTAAGTTCAGTTTGAAAATTGTTATATATATCATATACTCTGATGATATGTTAGTGGTTGCAGGAACATGTTAGTTGCTTGGCCGAATGACTCACATATGGGTGTTGGGGTTGTACAATTGGATGGAACAACATGGGAGGGGTGGAATAGTGTTCCTGATATCACCTGCTAGCACTCCCGCCGTGACTTAAGATGGAAAGGTCAAAATACCTTCGCCTTGAAGATCACAATGTCATGGGGGTAGGTCCCAAATCTGGTTCACTCACGAGGATTTTCTGGGGGGTGCACATCAAGGAAGATTCCTTGATCCCCAACACCATTAGTCTCACTATAGCAAGCAACATACGAGATGATAGGGGTCTTTGTCATTGCACACATAATTTCCCCTCGTAACCACTGGATACTTGAAGGGCAAGTGGTGTGGCACCCTTGGAATTTCAAGAGAAATTCTTGAAGGGCACGACCGACTTGGCACCCTTGGCATAAAAAATAAATTCTTAGGCATGGCACCCTTGGAACTTCGAATGGAAGTTATTGAAGGGCATGACCAACTTGACACCCTTGACATCATTAAAGAAACTAATAAATATAACCAATATATGAAAATCCAACTAATTCATATCAAGTGATATAGGATGTTAGAACCAAATGAATTAAATCAAGAATAAAACTTAGGGTAAGGGAGGAATAGGAAGAGATAAAATATTTTACCATGATAACTCTACCTTTTCCATGATTAAAACAAAATATTAAGTGGACAATGTACATAAGTAACTTAATTAGGCAAAAAGGGGGAAAGAGGGACATAGAGTTAAGTATAAAGATTTATTAAAAACTTCATTAAGAGAAGAGGGTGGTGAATTAAAATAAGATTAATAAATTAAAATTTGAGAAATTTAGAGAACTTCCATGTGGCAAGAACCAACATAAGAATATTCATCTAAAAGGAAAATTGAGGTAGTTAGGGGACCAAATCTGAGACTTATCAATTAACTTCAGTAATAAACACAAATTGAGGAGTAGAAAAGGGGGAATCAAGAGAAAACTAGGAGAAGAAATAGGAAGTCTTGTTGGGTTGAGGGAAATACTATTTTTAAATGAATGATTAAGTAAATTATTTTTGGAGAGTCTTGATGAGAGGGTGACACATGGGTGGGTGAATAATCAAATTTTGGGTTAATAAAAATTAATTATTTATGCATGAAATTCCAAGTGTCACCTATGAAGCCTTCTATAAAAGAAAGGGAAATGGAAGGGAAAAGGACCTTTTGTTTACCCTATTGTTGGATGGAGGAGATTATGTAATTTTGAGTGGTTATGAGCTATAGTTGAGTTTGGTGAGGTAGATTATTATAGAGAGGGGAATCTTGAGCCAAGAGAGGCTCACCTCTACTAGCTAGCACATTCCTTCATTGTACAACCCCATTGTAGCTCAGAGGTCCGCGAGGAAGGAGAGTACCCAAGGAGTAGGTTGAGAGGTCAACTGGTGGGTCATTACATTCGGATTAAGCACGACAACATTCAGGCTTGGAGGTAGACGACAACAAAGGAGCTCAAGTAGCGGCAAGTCAAATTTGGTTCTCGTCTAAGGGTGAACGGTACATGTGTTAGTTATATTGTTTTTATTTATGATGATTTCATTATGCCTATAATTAACCAGTTAAATAGATGTATGTGTTATGAAGTTAAATTTATGGACTCTGATATAAGTGATTTAATTTCACTGAGTTTCAAACTCGTATGATTATGGTTTAAATTACTACTTACTGTGGAAAAAAAAAAAAAAATTAAAGCCTAGCGCCCATCTAGTAAAATATAGGGTTGGTCGCTACACTTGGTATCAGAGTAAAGATTCAACCTCTAGGACCTATAGGCCCATAAAGTATTAAGTATTTCTTTGTATTATTTTTGTGAGCCATGAGTTTTGTAGTCTTTGTGGACTTAGAAACCATCGGTTTAGATGATGCACAACCCAAGCTACTCAATATGACAAGTGATATGTTTCATAAGGCATATATTTATGTTGAAGCGCTATTTGAAATATGTGTAAGCCAGCATAGCATCCATATCACACACCACATGGTCCCATATGAATCCATTTTCCACAATCCGAAAACTCAAGGGATTAGAGAGGTTATAAACCCATGTTCTGTGAATACGACAAATAAATAGAATGTTCATAACCTCATATAACAATTGTAACATTCTAATTATGTTGAAACGTACTATGTTCATTAAAAAAAATAAAAAATCAACCCTTGAACCATGCTTTCAAGGAGTAATCAAATCAATGACAAAACATGTAAAATATTGCATGATGTTAACTTAAAATGCACAATGACAATATAAATGTATCTTAGAATTCTTAATCTATTGTATGAAGACTTGGAAATGTCTGGTGTATGATCACTCCATCAACACATAATGATTAAACTAATCTAATATTTCTGTGATTGTTATGTAATTAACAAAGTAATTAGTTTCCTTGGTTAGGAAGAGATTTTTAAAGGAAATTAAAAATTCATATCAATTTCCAACCAGTCATGGTGAAGCAAAAGAATACAAAAGCTAAAGAAGATGTTGCAAACAGAGAAGGCTTTGACCCAACAATAATGGAAAATTGACCCATTTTTCAAGTATAACTTGGCCAGGCGGGTAAGAATGGAACTCGGCCTTCCAAAGGGTTTATTCCATGTCCACGTACACTTCAGAAAGGTGATATCTGCCTCTTATGACTATCTGGGAAGGATAATTGTAGTCGGCTCACAAACTAAACTCTCCACGAGATCAATTATTGACCTCACTTTCACATTGCTTCCAATCGTATCATACCGCCAGATTAAGTCCACGGATAAAATCAAACTAATCTCACATTAGTAGGAGCAGATGTTGGCATTCAATCATGTGCTCCGCACATTCAAGCACTACTAACAGTTTTCCGAATTACTAAAACCAAAATACCACATATTCTCCGCTTCTCATCAACATCTCTCGGCGATTCATTGGGCTCTGATACCAAGTGTAGCGACCAACCCTATATTTTACTAGATGGGTGCTAGGCTTTAATTATTATTATTTTTTTCCACAGTAACTAGGAATTTAAACCATAATCATACAAGTTTGAAACTCAGTAAAATTAAATCACTTATATCAAAGTCCATAAATTTAACTTCATAACACATACATCTATTTAACTGGTTAATTACAGGCACAATGAAATCATCAGAAATAAAAACAATATAACTAACACATATATCGTTCACCCTTAGACGAGAACCAAACTTGACTTGCCGCTACTTGAGCTCCTTTGTTGTCGTCTATCTCCAAGCCTGAATGTTGTCGTGCTTAATCTGAATGTAATGACCCACTGGTTGACCTCCTAGCCTACTCCTTGGGTACGCTCCTTCCCCACGAACCCCCGAGCTGCAATGGGGTTGTAAAACGAAGGAATGTGCTAGCTGGTAGAGGTGAGCCCCTCTTGGCTCAAGAGTCCCCTCTCTATAATAATCTACCTCACCAAACTCAACTATAGCTCGTAACCACTTAAAATGAAATAATCTCCTCCATTCAACAATAGGGTAAACAAAAGGTCCTTTTCCCTTCCATTTCCCTTTATTTTATAGAAGGCTTCATAGGTGACACTTGGAACTTCATGCATAAATAATTAATTTTTATTAACCCGAAATTTGATTATTTACCCACCCATGTGTCACCCTCTCATCAAGACTCTCCAAAAATAATTTACTTAATTATTCGTTTAAAAATAGTATTCCCCTCAACCCAACAATACTTCCTATTTCTTCTCCTAGTTGTCTCTTGATTCCCCCTTTTCTACTCCTTAATTTGTGTTTATTACTGAAGTTAATTGACAAGTCTCAGATTTGGTCCCCTAACTACCTCAATTTTCCTTTTAGATAAATATTCTTATGTTGGCTCTTGCCACATGGAAGTTCTCTAAATTTCTCAAATTTTAATTTATTAATCTTATTTTAATTCACCACCCTCTTCTCTTAATGAAGTTTTTAATAAATATTTATACTTAACTCTATGTCCCTCTTTGCCCCTTTTTGCCTAATTAAGTTACTTATGTACATTATCCACTTAATATTTTGTTTTAATCATGGAAAATGTAGAGTTATCATGGTAAAATATTTTATCTCTTCCTATTCCTCCCTTACCCTAAGTTTTATTCTTGATTTAATTCCTTTGGTTCTAACATCCTATATCACTTGATATGAATTAGTTGGATTTTCATATATTTATTATATTTATTAGTTTCTTTAATGATGTCGAGGGTGTCAAGTTGTTCATGCCCTTTAATAACTTCCATTCGAAGTTCCAAGGGTGCCTTGCCTAAGAATTTATTTTTGATGCCAAGGGTGCCAAGTCAGTCGTGCCCTTCAAGAATTTCTTTTGAAATTCCAAGGGCGCCACACCACTTTCCCTTCAAGTATCCAGTGGTTATGAGGAAAAATTATATGTGCAACGATAGAGACCCCTATCATCTCGTATGTTGCATGCTATAGTGAGACTAATGGTGTTGGGGATCTAGGAATCCGCCTTGATGCGTGCCCCCCAGAAAATCCTCGTGAGTGAACCAAATTTGGGACCTGCCCCCACGACATTGTGATCTTCAAGGCGAAGGTATTTCGACCTTTCCAGCCTAAGTCACGGCGGGAGTGCTAGCGGGTGATATCAAGAACACTATTCCACCCCTCCCATGTTGTTCCATCCAATTGTACAACCCCATCACCCATATGTGAGTCATTCGGCCAAGCAACTAACATGTTCCTGCAACCACTGACATATAATCAAAGTATATGATATATCTAACAAGTTTCAAACTGAACTTAGAATTTCCAAGAAAAAATATTAATTCCTATCAAACCAGATGTTAGCCACTCCTCATATCCGAGTGCCTCTGGTGGTTTCCTGTCATACTCAATAATCATTAGTAACAAGGTTCTCAGTGTTATTCATTATCATAATAGAAACATCAACATGACCTAGTCATTCACATCATTATTTATTTTGAATCAGAACTAATGTAAGTAGTTAACATATGGGACATATCCATCATGTTTATCATAATCATAACATCAATGGTAAATTAACATATTCATCAAAGGCATTATCATCTTAATATCAATAGAAAACATATCTATCCATAAAATCTATCATAATCATGATATCAATAGAGAACCTGCATATCCATTAATGCTACAATCATATCAATAAAGAACATGCATATCCATAAGTGCTATCATCATCATAGTATCTATAAAGACATACCCATCACATCACTAATAATAGAGTCATGTGTCCGGATCCTCAACCTGAGGTCCTCAAAGATTAAAGTGTGGGTCTTAGGGCTAAATAAAGTTAAAATTCATATCACTGTGAGTCAACTAGAGTAGGGCACTACAAAAAAAATCCTGCAAAATTTTTATCAGAATCTTATTTACAGTTGTTAAACTTTAGTATTTTGAGTGTCCTAAGCATTTTTGCTAGTGTTGAATCCATTTTCACTATCAAAAATAGATTTCAAACACTCCAACTACTTGATTTTTTGAATTTTATTTTACCAGATTCCAACAAAAAAACTACCATCCAGACTATTCCACATACTAGATAGACAACTTCGTCAAAACAATCCCAGCAGTACTGAGAATTAAGAGCGATTATTTGGGGACTACCACAAAAATCTTGCCGTGAGTTTTTGGCGATACATATTTCTTATGTTATAAGATTATACTGTCCACTATTAAATTTAAATATTTTAAATTTAAAAATAGAAATATATTGCCCAACTATATTAATTATCCTATAACCTTTAAAATAATGGTCTTCTAAGTTTTCTGCGTCATGTCACGGAGTTAGAGAGTTTAGAAACCAATATTTCTAATCGATCACCACCCATAGAAAATAGAAATTTTGGAACTGCACCTATCATCTCACATTTATTGAGAAATCAAATCCATTAAATGCCTTTGAATATATTCTTCTCCTTTCGTACAATTTATGTGTCAGATTTTCTAGCTCTATCAAAATAGGATTTGCAGGGTTTTCGCTGCACTGTAACAGTAAGCAAGTCAAGAGAAATTAGCAAAAGACATCTGCTTAGTCTCAATGTGGGTTTCTGTATGGGCCCTGGAGCATGGGTTAGTTGATTATTAGCAGACTTTAACACTTGGTCTGTCACATAAGATGGTCCTTACTATCTTACCATGACATAAGTCATTTTTTCTGGTCATTGATTAATTCCACTTCAATAACATAAATGAAAGATTGGATGTATTATAAAAATTAAAAATATAATTAATAATTAATTTTATTTAAATATATAAACTACAATTAATATACTACTTTGGGGTCTACAAAATCTTTATATTTTTAAATATAAAGATATAGGTTTATGAGTTGTATATGGTGTCACTCAAGATATGTATGACACTTTGTCATAATTTTGATTTAATCATATTACTAACATGTTCCAACATATTATGATCATTTTAATATGATTAATAATTTTATTATTAAATAAATGAACATTGTGATAATTATTTTTTTATAATTATTATTATTATTATTATTTAAATTGTATTAGTTATTATTTTTTAAATAAAATAAAATATTATTGATTTTGAATAAACAATGATTGGGTGTTCTATTAAAGCATAGGAGTGATATATTGTATATGATGAAGATCTAGTCTTGTCAAATTTTAAAAAATAAAATTTAGAATTATTTATTTATTTACATTAACAATATTATCTCATAAATTTAGATAATATCAATTTTTAATAATAATTAAAATGATAATTTTAAGATCATGGTTAACACTAAATTAATATATAAAATTCTTTTATTTATAAAATACAAGATTTTTTTCCGAACTTTCATAATACAACAAACATAAAATATTAATAACTAAACCCATCAACAATCATATTAAATATTCCATTATCATTATCTCAAATCTTTTCAATGCCATTTTAATAGCCTATACACACCATTTTATTAATGGCTCAATGCCAGTGCATCACAACATAAGAAATATATGAATAATTGATTATAGATCAACTAATTATATTTAAGCAATTCAAATTAAGATATGATTCAATGAGTACTACCATTTTTTATATATATTTAAGTGAATTTGAAACAATAAACATCCAATATTAATAACTAAACTTATCATCAATCATATTAAATATTCCATTATCATTATATTAATTCTTTTCAACGCTATTTCAATAGCCTATACACATCATTTCAATATTAACTCAATGCCACTACATCTCATCACGTCAGACCTTGAGAAATATATAAATAATGTATCATAGATCAAATGATTATATCTAAGAATTCAAATTAAGATATTATTCAATGAGTTCTACCAATTTTGAATTAAATTTATTCAGGTTAATTTGAAACATCATACTCTAACAAGGTGGTAATAGAAATAAGAGATCTAGCAAGATAGTGTTATAAATAAGGCATCTAATACCTTAGTGTAACACATAGTGTGACGCACCATAATATCATCAAACCAAAACAATGTTTTAGAATTACAATTTTTTTTAACATGAAGTTTTTGCTATTATAATTTTGGGGCTTATTTTTATGTAGTAGAGTATGATAGCTAAGAAAACAAAGAGAACAAAGCATAAGTGTCTCTTTTATATTAATTCAAGCTGACATTTTTTTGTTTGTTTGTAAATTTAGTAGTTCCTTACCATTTTCTATTTCTCAAAAAAGATAGAGCAAGTTGCAACATATTCATAGATGGTGGCCTCAACCTGCCCATAGGAAACCAGGTCTCTTGGCCACCTTAAGGAATTAAATTGAAGGCATAATAGAGTCTCATTATATAGCGATGAGATTGATAGAATGGATAAGCCCAACGACTTGGAACATAATGATTCTTACTAAGCTTCAAGTCACTCTTACATTGGAAAACCACACATTCAAGAATACGACATTGAAACTCTAACAATATAGAAATTTAATTTCTCTATTATCTCTAACACTTCCTCTAATTGAGAAATGGATTATTTACCACACTTAACTTGCCTTTACATAATGTAAACTTATATTTTCCTAGAGGCTTAGTAAAGATGTTTTCTACAATATAATTTTTATTACAAGAGATCAAAACAATTTCTTTTGATTGAAATTTTTCTCAAACAAATTGTTGTTGTGCTACAATATGCTTTGATCTAGAATGATGGATTGGATTTTTTTCCAGTTTGATAAAAATTCAAACTGGAAATTCATACCTAGAGTTAATTCATACCACTCAATGTTCAATAGTTAAACTAGGTTGCAGGGAACGCTAGCTATGTTTCCTTGTTAAATACAATAATTCAGAATCTTATACCCATTATTTTTCTATTTGAAAACAATACTTCTCTAGCCTTGCATTTATTTAATTTACTAGTATTAAATAATTCTAGTAAATGTGGTTAATATACATAAATAAACATTACTTAATAGATAGTGCAAAGTTGTGATATGAATGTAATTGTAAAACCCAATAATATAATAGATGAGAATTTAAATTAAACTATACTAGATAGGACGATGAGGACATTTTTATATAAATTGCAGATTTCCAAAATATTTCCACATCCAATAAACATAAGCTAGGTAAAGTAATTGATTTTCACCATTTCCTTTGGATACCTAAATATTTTGAGAATCAACAATATATATAAACTCAACCTGATAAAATAAGTGACTTTCGTCATGTCCCTTGGATACCTAAATATTTTGGGAATCAACAATGGATATAAACTAGGTCAAATAAGTGACTTTCGTCATGTCCCTTGGATACCTAAATATTCTAGGAATCAAATGGATATAAAATAAGTAAAATAAGTGACTTTTGTCATGTCCCTTGGATACCTAAATATTCTGGGAATCATAAGTGGATATAAACTAGGTCAAATAAGTGACTTTTGTCATGTCCCTTGGATACCTAAATATTCTGGGAATCAAATGGATACAAACTAAGTAAAATAAGTGACTTTCGTCATGTCCCTTGGATACCTAAATATTCTCGGAGTCAACAATGGATATAAACTCAAGTTACCTATATATTTTCGGAATCAACAATGGATATAAATTCAAGGGTATTGGCTTTGGGTCAATAACCACACATGCCAAACACACATTTTTCATGCTTAGGGCACCTACAGAAGCAATTCCTACAATGCATAGGATCATTCTTGATGTCAACGCAGAAGCCTGAGCAACAAGTCAATCCATAGCAACATGGGAAGCCACATTTCCCATTTCAACATAGCGGCAGGGGAAGCGGTAGTATTGATAAGCTAATATCATATTTTATCAATACCACATGCCCAAAAAACCATAATTCATGCTTGTTTATATGACATTTTTTTAATTAATTAATTTAGTTAACATGTAAAAATAGCATAACTACTTTGAAAATAAATTTCAACCATTGATTTGTGTATAATACTATGAATATTCTAGAATATTTCATGAACTTTAAATCCCTACCACCTCCTTTGTAATTATTGATATTATATTATTTCACATGTTTTACAAGTTTTACAAAGGATAGGCGTCAACTTGAAGTTGAGCACAAAAAATGAATTATATCCCTACCACCTCCTTAGTAATTATACATCTCTCTCGTACTAATATGTAAAAATATAAAACATTTTACAAGTTTTTCAAAGGATAGGTGTCAACTTGAAGTTAAGCACAAAAAAATTAATTACACATATCTCTAGTACTAGTATGTAAAAATATGAAATATGTGTATGAATAATGATAATATGACTTTCATCTTTTAATATTATCTACTATTTTCATATATATATAAATGAATTAAAATGTATTATTATATATTATTTACAATTATATGACTTTTTAATTTTATTTTAAGTGAAAAAAATATTTATATGAGAAAGATATATGTTTTAATGCTCAAGAGATTAGACTGGAAGCTATTATAAAAATATACTATGAGTTTGACGTATCATATATTAACATAACTATATAAATTAAACAATTAGTAAATGTTAATCGACATTATTGAATGATAAACATGAAAATACTTACTTTATAATATATCTCATATTACTAAAATTTAAAAAAAATAATGAAAATTAACTATATTATATCTTTATTTTATATTATTAAGCATTATAAATATATATATATATATAAATTAATCCCCATATATATATATTGAAAATATGTAACAAAATTCTTAAAATAAATTGTGTTACACTATAGATTATCATCAATATATCGAATATCATCAATATAGCATACTAAAAAATGATATGATTTCACTCTTATTTTGCGGTTTACAGTCATAATGGTCCTGGCAGTACTGAGAATTAATAGTGTCATACGGTTATTTGGGGAATGCCACAAAAATCTTTCCCTAAGTTTTCTGCCTCATGTCACGGAGTTAGAGAATTTGGCAACCAATATTTCTAATCCATTGCCACCCATAGAAAATAGTAAATTTGGAACTGCACCCATAATATCACATTTATTGAGAAATCAAATCCATTGAATGCCTTTGAATATATTCTTCTCCTTCTGTACAATTTATGTGTCAACTTTTCTAGCTCTGTCAAAATAGGATTTGCAGGCTTTTCGCTGCACTGTAATAGTAAGCAAGTCAAGGGAAATTAGAAAAAGGACATATGCTTAGTCTCAATGTGGTTTCTGTATGGCCCCCTAGAGCATGGGTTAGTTGATTATGGAAGAAGCTAAAGCTGGGACAAACTGGAGGTGATTTGACACCTCCGGTCCTCCCCTCTCTGGCAGATCACCCTGCTCCGAGACTATGCCTACCGGAAATACGACTCGATGATTTTACCTCCTTGACATTAGCAGTCGTTGGTCTCCGACCATCTCTACCATCCTAGTTTCCTGTCAAATTCTTATGTCGTTGTATGCGGCCTCTTTCAGCTGGGCTCTGTTTCTCCATTGATGTCCATCCTCTCTGTATGTAGGTTAACTTCTCATGCTATCTATGCTCTGTATTGGTGGAATCCATACATCCATAAGATTCAAATGGCAAAGAAAGGTGGGCTTTGAAATTTAAATTTGAATGGCACGGGAAGGCGGGATTTGAAATTTAAATTTGATTGGCATGGAAAGGAGGGTTTGAAATTTAAACTCCGTCTTAGAGGGATGATTCCCACATCCCTATCTATTTTTGGCAGCAAAACCAAGATGAATTTCTTTCTATTAGTCTGCACAACGAGCAATGTAGAAAGTGCTTGAGCAACCAACCCCTGAGATGTGCTTGGCTTGGCTTCCAACATCTTCACCAGAGAGGGAGTACACTTTGTGTCACCCAATGTCTTATTGGTTTGATGGCTGAATGAAAGATTGCAGATAGAGGAAGCAACCAGTTGCTGAACAGTTAGAAGGCCCCTTTTTCTTAAGAATAGAAGCCAAATTTTTTAGAAACCTAAAAAAAATATCAAGGCCTTACTGGCTCCTGCGATTTGGGCGTAGTGGGTTCTTCTAAAAAGTGCTCCCTCCTCTTTCAAAATTTTTACCACATCCAGCAAAATTTTCCCCTCGCCATTTATACAAACTTTTCTTCTCTACACTTGTGGCCGTAAGCGTTTGGAGCTTCCAAGAGGTAAGATTTGGTCTGTGATTAATTCATGGCGGCGGTAGTGATGACTCCTTGGGGCTGTGTGAAGGTATGAGCATTTTCGTAAGTCTTTTCAAGCATTTCTAGAACACAGCACTACTTTGGCTTTTTACTTTGAGTCTTTGGCATCTTCATTTTTTACTTTGGCATGCTGATATGTAAAGTCTAGTTGTGGTCAAACATAAGAAAAAAGGATATGTCGACGTCCATATAAAGGAGCAACCATCGACCAGAATGCATGGGTACCAACTGCTGCAACTACTGGTCTCGTACGATGTCCTTCACATACATGGTTCTATCAACCATTATCATTGCTTACATGTACCTGTATGTACAGATCCCCCTCCAATGTAGGTTTTTATCGGATGACCCGTAACCATGCTCTTCCTTCATCGGTGAACTCTCACCAATAGTAGATTTGTCTTATATCTCTTCGGCGAACTTTTACCGGATCCCTTCATTGGTGACCTTTCACTGGATTTCTTCATCGGCGACCTTGCATAGGATCTCTTCATTGGCGACCTTGCACCAGATTTCTTCATCGACGACCTTGCACTGGATTTCTTCATTGGCGACCTTGCACCATATCTCTTGATCGGCAACCTTGCACTGGATTTCTTCATCGGCAACCTTGCACCATATCTCTTCATCAGTGGGCGAACACTATCACAGACCTATTTCCAGTCCACTTCACTGTTACACGTGGTTTCTGGCTGACCACATACTGACACTACAAATTTTTTTTTGGCTGACCACAAATGACACTACAAAATGGTTTCTAGCTGACCATGAACCTGTAATTACAAAGTGGTTTTGAGATTACCACGATATTTTACAGGGATGCACATGCCTTTAAAAGGCTTACATACTCCAACTCTTGGAGTTACCAGGTACATACAATGACCACTACAAAACCATCCTATACTTTCTTACCATTCAACTCTGTGACTCATTATACAACATGTTATTGAGTCTATTCTAAGAAACTCACACAAAACAAAATTTCACAAACTTGATTGTCCATCATCCTTTACTGCTCACCATACCATTCATATGCTAGAACTTTCTCGCTTGAATATTCTTTTCATAGATTTTGTACTTTTGAATTTTGGATATACTGGTCTTGAATCTCCATGCTATACCTGTCATTAGTTAGAGTCGTGAATTCTAACAAAATGACTTCATATTTAGGTCATGAATCTCAATATGTATATGAAATTTCAAGACATATTCCCTTCAAAACAATATGAAAACACATTCCAAAATCAAAATATTACTGTGATTTTTTTTTGCATTAAGACAAAAGAACCAACCATAGCTGCAGTATCTTAACTGCACAATCATTCAACCTGGGTCAAAATCTCCCTTCTCTGACATGGCAGCTTTGCCATCAAATTCACCACCAAGTTTGAGCACCATTGACTCCTTTCCTAGAAATATTTATGAATCTAGCACTCTAACACCTGTGTTGACAGCATATTGAAACTACCATATGAGGACTCGGCCATTCTGAGTGGCGTCGTCCACCCTCTCGCCATAAAACAACTGAACACTCCAAATATCAATGCCCAATCATAAGAAAACATCCACTGCACATATCACTACTTTCGATCTGCACTAGCACTTTCGTTGCAATTGAAAAATCACACCCCCTATCTCAGATCAGGTTGGTTCAAAAATTTGGTTCAGTTCTTTGGCCTCTACAACAAATAGATTCTGAGAAACAAAATAGGATAATATGGCAAGGAGTCAATAGGAATGACTACACCTCCATGCTATCAAAGTTGCACCATCAGTTATAAAACAGAAAATACGCAGCCATAAGCGACCCTCAACTTAGGTAGCCAGCAAGGATTAGATGTGACTAGATCGGAGAAAAGGGCTTCAACCCTAACAGATACCGATCAGATCAACTAAATCCTTGAAGGATCCTATCGTCACACAAGCATCCAAGAAAAGGGTGTGCATTTTCCTCCACAACACTGTTGCTGCTCACCACTACTCATGGTAGCGTGACTCTTCATAGCTATCACAGCAATGATCCCTGTCACTCGCAAATGCACAAGTACCAATAGCAGATTCAATAGACTCACCTCAAGACTCAATCGAGACTCCATCTTTTCGCCAGAATATCCTCTGAATCGGCTGCTACAACTGATCTCGTCACCATCAGACCAGCGCTTCCAAATACTTAGCCATTTTCCATTGTAAAGAATGGAGAATTTCTTGTTCGGAGCCCTCCACCCCGCGGGCTGAGGTATCAGAAGTCGCTTCACGCCCTGCTATTAATCGATAAAAAAAAATGTGCAGAATGCATGCACAACAATAAATGCGATAGTAGGTGCTCAAATCCTGTCATCATTAGCGTTCTTCCACAATTCCACACCTAAGTTTTCTGCAGGTAGCAGAGGCACCACACACGCTCGGAATACACCAGACTTGACCCACAAGCATTCCAATCAAACAGTACTATATGGATTCTATGAACGAATTCTTCAAAATACCAGGCACGATTAGCCTCTCGTCGACACAACTTCCTCTCCAGAAACGACACCGTCATTCTCATTGCCTTCAGCGCCATTGGGTTGTTGGGAAGGCTCTCCAGGGCCGTGTCTTTAGCCTTTGTATCCACATCAATGCCCTCATATCTACACTACTGGCATATGAGGATGTTGAGGAGCATTTCCCTATGGTTGGGCATGTGATGTGTCCAGATTCCAACCACTGTTGGATGGAGCCATGCTCAAATGTCATCCCCATGGAAACCATCACTGGATCTCTCATTATATCCAACGATATTGAGCACTTATCAGATCATAAATGAACTGGCTCTTTCCCATCTCCATAGACTATCAAAGGCTCCTTGCACAAATCCTCAACATTTTCTCCAATTTCCTTCGTTTCCTCTCCGCGCAATGTTTAGAAGATCAAACCTCTCCTTTTCTCAGATGATCGAATAGATCTGGTGGAGCTGCCCTTACTAGCCATGGAGGGTCTCCCACCAGGTGCACAGTCCACCTCCGATATCGAGAATAAGAAAATACCTCTGCTTATCGAAGTTGTGGACGTAGAGCTTTTTCATGATGAACTCGAGAAGGTCTTCAGCCTCAAAATTCATCATGAAATCGACCTTAGGTTAGGATCTCCAGAAAGCTCAGAGTCCCAATCCCTGTCTCTGTAAGCAGTAATAAGAGGAATGATCACTCGGTGCCCAGAACCTCGTTGAAAGATCTTTTTTTTCATCACCAACAAGTGGGAGGATCAACAGGGCTTTATAAAACCCAGCGATTCAAAAGGCAGCGAGTACAACGCCAGTGCAGAGGGTGCAAAGAAATCCGGGTGGAGTCTCTCCTCCAGATTGAATGTTTAAACCTCCATTTGCATGCCATGTCAAGCTCCAACTCCAGCTCCACGGGTGAGAAGACAAGCATCTACGCTCATCTCAATTATCGACTGATAAAATGGATTTCAAATCTGAAGAAGAGTTGATAACTCATCTAGATGTTCAACTGAAACATGTGGGTGGACCAGACCACCTCTGTTGGTAAACAGACTATAAGTCCCAACAAGATCACTTTCTGCAATATTTTGCCTGAAAACCTCAACGTCCAGCACATCGGCTATCAATTCTTCCATAGTAGTTATATTCAATGCACTGTACATCCTTTCCTGAAAACTTGTTCACAGCTTCATAGTGATTGATTCCTTTTCCAACCACTGGTGGTAAGTAGCAACCAAAGTGTAGCAAAACGAATCCGGCGGGGGTCAACAGTGATTCAAAAAATAGAACAGTACATCTACATATGTTATTTCATGTCTTGTAATCTGTTCCAAAACTTTCACATCAGGCTCTTCTCCAGAGCACACAACAACGCACAGGTTGGCTCACCTTCAACATTAACAGAGGCGCACCACATCGACTCAGATTTGGCGAACATCCCGTTGTCACTAAGAATGAAAAGACCCAGCTGCTGTCTAACAGAGTCTTCTTCTATTGAACACCATTGCAAAAAACTATTACACCCTCTCTATGCCGCAACATGCTTCACAACGATGTTATGAAGAATTAAAACAATACAAATACGTTATTTTATTTACCTCGACTCAGGATGGGCTAAGGGCCCTCGTGAGCTCTGATACCAAGATGAAATCTGAGATACACGCTATACCACATTAATCAAATAAAGTTACATATATACATGAGGTATAGTCTCAAGATAGGGAAGCTATCTTGGACACACAATAAGTTGGTTGAGGAAATATCTCAACCTCACACCAAACTAGGAACTTAGTTTTAGCTAAGCTAGGAAATAGGAACAGACTCTATACATAGAGAGAATCATAACTGAAAACAAGTAGGAATTACAAATTCCAACAGAAAGTGCTTGAGCAGCCAGTCCCTGAGATGTGCTTGGCTTGGCTTCCAACATCTTCACCAGAGAGGGAATACACTCTGTATCACCCAATGTCTTAATGGTTTGATGCCTGAATGAAATATTGCAGATAGAGAGAGCAACCAGTTGTTGAACAGTCAGAAAGCCCCTTTTTTTTAAGAATAGAAGCCAACTTTTTCAGAAACCTGAAGAAAATATCAAGGCCTTACTAGCTCCTGCGATTTGGGCGTAGTGAATTCTTCTAAAATGTGCTCCCTCCTCTTTCAAAAATTTTACCACATCTGGCAGAATTTGCCCCTCGCCATTTATACAAACTTTACTTCTCTACACTTGTGGCCATAAGCATTTGGAGCTTCCAAGAGGTATGATTTGGTCTGATTATTTCATGGCGACGACAGTGATGACTCCTTGGGGCTGTGGAAGGTATGAGAATTTCTGTAAGTCTTTTCAAGCATTGCTTCCATGCAAAATATCAGTGTACATTCTACGCTAAAACCAAGAATGGCAATCTGTGGAAAGCATGAATATGTTTTTGTTGCATTTACTTTGTCAATCATCTGACACATTTTTTCATTTTGGGATGCAGGAACTATATTACATTTTCTTGCCTAGACTACGTGCCAAAAGAAACCAGATTGTTCAGCATGTTAATCATGTAAGCAAGTTGTTAATGACAGAGTTAGAGCAATGGGCCCAAAGGTGATTTGCAGTGAGACATTCAAATTTAGAATGACAGAGTTGGAAAAATGGGCCCAAAGGTGATTTGCAGTGAGACGTTCAAATTTACAAAAGCTTGAGATCTTATAACCAAATCATATTTTTTATTAAATCAATATTTAAAACGGAAGTGAGACGAGACGTTCAATTGGGTTTTGAAAATAAAATTTTAAGGTTGATATAATTTTATATGTTTAGAACTTATTTAGATTTTTTTTTCCTTTCTAAAAAACGATTAATATGTTTTTATTTCTAGGTTTAGAATTTTTTTTCCTTTCTAACAAAATTTTTTAATATGGTTTTACTTCGAGGTGATTTTTGAATGAGGTTATTTTTATAATTATTTTAAATTATTAAATTCCTAAATAAAATTCTTACATTCATTGACTTTATTTTTATAATTATTTTAAACTATCAAGTTATTAAACAAAATTTATCAACAAAGATTTATTTTTAATAAAGTTTTAATATATTCTTTTATTAATTATACAATTAATTAAAATACAATAATATAAATAATTTTTAATTTTTATTTAATTTATAATAAATAGTTACAAAAAGAATTAATTTTTATTATTTTTAAAACTATAAAATTTAATATTTTAAGAGGTTTAACAAATTTAAATTAAGATAAATTTAATTAATAAAAAAATTTAATTTATAATTTTAATATACTTTATAAATGTAAATACTCCAAGGGGTAGAATTTAATGGTGGAAACTTAGTTTTTCAGCTTTTGAAATCAAAGCTTCCCTACATATCATTTTTTTAAATTTAAACTTTTAGGGTGTAGATCAATTAAAATGTTGATTCAAATCTCTACTAACTTTGTGTGCTATGTGGGAACCTAAACTAATCTTATATGTGGAGCAATATGGATATGTAGATTAAAAGTCCAAAAACTTAACATAATTACTAATTGCATCTTCAAAAAAAATATTGATTATATTAGTTAAAAGAAAATGATTATATAAACTCTCATACAATCCAAAAAGAAACAATTTTATTTTAAATTAGCTTGATTAGTTTTTATTATAGTTCATTAAAGTTATATGAAACAATTTATAATGTGACATTTAATGAATAAGTAGTTATATTATCTAAAAGGTTGAGAAAATATTCGTTATATATTAATAATAATTTTGATATTACTAATCATTTGTATAGCTATATAGATCAAATTGTTTACACACACACACACACACACACACACACACACACACACACACACACACACACATATATATATTATTGGGCCGAGAGACCCTCTAGAACCCAAAAACCATAATTTATTTCACAAAAATTATTTTATAAATATTTTATTTTTATTTTATTTTATGACATTTTTTAATAAAATCTAAAAAAAAGGTTATAATTACTTTTGAGATATATCTAAACCTCCATCCGACTACTAAAAATATTCTCATAGAGAATAAATTGATGTTTAAATAAAAATAAAATTTAGAATATATATAAATATGTGAAATTTATATAATATAAATAATATTATAAAGAACTGATATAGATGCATCTTAACCAAGGATCCAAGCCAAGGGAGAAATAAAAGTGACGAATAATGATATAGGAAAGTAAGTGCATGATTCTTTTAATTATTTTTTTTACTGTATTTTCTTTGACATGATTTTTCCAAAATATAGGTTTAATATTTTACAACCAATTATTTTTTTTAATTTAGATTCTTTCTTAAATACAGTACAATGGGATTAGATTTGAGAGAGAGAGGGGGAGAAAGACGAAGGAAGAGAGAGAGGAGGGGGGAGGGAGGGAGAGAGATGGAATTGGAGGGGGAAAGAGAGGAAGGGAAGAACAAAGACATTGAGAGATAGAGGTGGAGAGTGAGAGGGAGTGACAAGGGAGAGATGAAAACAAAATGTGAGAGAGAGGGGATGAGGGAAGAGAGAGAAAATGAGAGGATAGAGATAAAGAAATAAGGGGAAAAGAGAGAAAGGGAGACATAGGTATGGAGGGGGGAGAGAGGGGGAGAGAGGGAGGGAGATAGTGGCAAAGTGGGAGGGTGCAGAGAGAGTGTGTGATGGGGGAAAAGAGAGAGGGAGGTGGGAGGGAAAGGGAGAGAGGACTTGAGAGAGAGGAGAGAGAGATGGAGCTATAGTGGGTGAGAGAGGACTTGAGAGAGAGGAGAGAGAGATGGAGTTATAGGGGGTGAGAGAGGGAGGGAAGAAGAAATACATAGAGACAGAAATGTGGAGAGGGAGAGGGAGTGAAAAGGGAGAGATGGAGAGATAGTGAGGGAGAAAGGAGAGCGGGAGGGAAGAGAGAGAGAGAATCGGAAGAGAGAGAGAGGGAGATATATATATATATATATATATATATATGGAGATAGTATGTGTATGTTTTTGGGGTGAGAAGGAGAGAGAAAGGAGGAGAGACAAGGGGAGATATAGATATAGATAGAGGGGGGAGAGAGGGAAGAAGAGAGAGAGAGAGTATGTTATGGGGTGAGAAAGAGATACAAAGAAGGAGAGCCAATGGGAGATAGAGATATAGATGGAGTGGGTCGAGAGGGAAGAAGAGAGCCTACAAAGTGAGGGAGGGAGGTAGAGAGATATATATGGAGAGAGAAGAGGAAGATAGAGAGAGAGAGAGAGAGGGAGATACAGACAAATAAATAGATAGATAGATAGATATGGAGAGAGAGTGTGTATGCTTATGAGTTCATATATAGAGATAAAGGATAGATAGAGGGAGATAAAGATAGAGATGGTGGGGGCAAGAGGGAAGAAGAGAGAGACAGAGAGAGGGAGGGAGGAAGAGAGATATAAAAGGAGAGAGAGTGTGTGTGACATGTGTTTAGGGGGGTGAGATAGAGAGACAAATAAGGAGAGATGGAGGTCAATAGAGGTGAATGATATAACACTCCCTCCAACCCCCTTGAGCTAACTCAAGATGTGAAAGGTGTTACAAGATAATTAAGTTGATGTCCAAGGTTTGTTATGAATATGGAGCTAAAAATCCTCTGATTTTTTTATAGTTTGCATAATTAAATGTGATACCACCATCGTATCCAACACATCGAGAGCATTGAAAAAATATAAATTTTATCTCAATCTGACTCTTGGATTGAAAGTTATGCCCCCTTCAAGTATCACCAATCGAATAAGGCCATGGGTGCACATGTGGGTCTGCCATGTCACTACAAGGCATCCATGTATCCATTACCAGGTCTCCATGTCACTTGCCATCTCAATTAAGGCTCATGGGCCCCACCAAGCCTGGCCCCATGGGTTATGTAGTGATTTCGCATTACCCCCAATTTTAGGTTCTTGGAAATTAAAGTGGTTTTTCATGGATGGTTTCCTATTTTGGAACCCCCCCCGGTTAACTCACGGTAGACCAAGGGAGGGGCGAGATGAATGAGGAACATAGATAGGACCCATAAACCAATCATTCTTCCATGAGGCGGTGCCCTTTTAACGTGGGCCCCATGGTGAGAATACTGATGTCGAACCCTCCCATTAACTCACAACGGGCCAAGGGGGCACAAAATGAAATGTTGGTTGTTGATCTGGCCATCCTATGGTTTTGTCATCCAAGGTAGCATGTTATTTATGGAGGTCAAAAGTTTTATCTGATGAGTGGTGGGAGGTTTCGTCGGATGACGGCCCTAACAGATGGGAATTTCTTAGACAATTACCATCACCACTCTATTGTCACCTCCCTACTACAATTGTTCGTTCTGTGTTACATTGCACATTGGTTGTGGAAATGAGAAATGGGTGGTGATAAGGTCATGTAGCTCCCACATGGACTCCACATTGCTCCAACAAGTCATCAAAAAGGGTCATGCATCCACATTAGCATATTTCCACACCAACTTGCCACTACCATGTGGCATCCACGAGGCGTTGTCATGGTGGCTTAGGTGCATAACCCACATAACCCTCTTTGTTCTATTTAATGATGATTTTACATTATAAATGGTTCCAGATTAATCGGTGGTGTCATGCCATTTTCCAATGTTGACATGCCTCCATAAATAGTTTTATTCTTTTCCCTCCAAAATTCATTACTCTTATTTTATTATTTTAAGTATTATTTTTCCTTAGGAGGCCACTTTTAGGCTGAAATTTACTCTAATGTATTTTCAAAGCAAGGACTAGAAGAATCTATGGTCCATTGTCCTAGCAAATGACCAACCTCATTAGAAAAACAACAACCCTCCCAAGCACATGGTATGACTAACTGAAACTAGAGAACATTGATAGAAGTACATTGAAACTATAATATATGGATGAAAAATGTAATATTTCATTTCTCGATATGGTCAAAATAGACAAAATCTACCCATGGAATTTACCCACGATATTTGCCATGGTATTCTCCTTTGTTCGTAGTGAATGAATGTGCAACAATGTTCGAGAATGAATGTGCCACAATGTACCACTTAGAGATATTTAATTTTATGAGACTGCAAAAAATGATGTGTTTAAAATGCGAATAACTCATCATATTTAAAAAAGAATAGAAGACTAGAGAAATTTCAATAAATTTACAAACAACCTATGTCAACTTTCAGTCTTGCCTTAAACAACCAGTAAGACTAATTGAAAATCGATTCCAAACACCAAATTTCCATGAACAATACATGGTCGATGATTCCAATTGTTTTTTCTTCATGGTCTCTCTTGTTTAAATGTTTTTAAGTCAAAAAAATTAATAACTTATGGACATTATTTTTTCTATCTAATTTTTAATTTTAGAATATATTTTCTTATAAAAAGTATTATAAATAAATTTATTTGTGTGATCAATCTATTTCACATTAAAAGGCATATGGAGTTTATTTTTTCAATTTAATTTAAAAATATATTTTTAAAAAAATATATTATAAATAAATTTAATTTGTATCGATTTTATTAAAATTAATGAAAATATAAAATAGCAAATCATAAAATTTATTCACTAGGTTGTTATGAAAATTTTCACTAAATTAACTTTTAATTAAAGATAACTTTTAAATTTCATTTAAAGAGGTTTTTTTTATTGTTCTTGACTTACTCATGTTGTATACATAAATAAAATAAATTTAATTTTAAATTACTATATATATATATATATATAGTTTTTTTTTTTCTAAGTAATATTATTTCTATTAAGTTGTCAAACAAAGTTTACAAGGCACATCCTCAGAAATGGAGAAATCTATAATTGAGGGATTGTACAAAAAACTGTAGGTAAAAACTAGACTGCCCTTGGTGGGGAAACCGACCAAAATAGTCCAAATATACCAGGTTTCCCTTGGCGGGAAACCAACCTTTAACATAGTGCAAAAAGAAACTGAAAGAACAAACAAGAGAGACGTCCAAAACCCGCAAACTAAGGAGCTCAACGAGGACATGCTAAGGAGAGCTTTCATGCTCGTCGCTGGTTGGAGGGTCCTCCTCTAGGATACGGCAGATTTAGCCGTAATCTAGCGGTTCATTGTCTTCATGATGCTCGCGTGGGGAGGGCGGAAGTCCGAGTCGCTGCGCTAGAGTGTCCTAAGGAGCAATATCCTGCAAAGAAGTTGAAATGTTCATAGCACCAGTCACGTGGAAGACTTCCTTGCCCTTCATAGAACCCGAAAGACTGAGACCTGGCAGCTGCAACTCCTCGGTTGGCTTGAAGTCACTATCGTCCGAAGAGGGGCTGGAGGTGGGCTGCACTAGGAGTGCCTTGAGCTTACGGGGAAGGAAGGGAGGCTCCTCTGAGATTGTCGATTTTCGTGCACGCTTCTTGCTGCGGGAGGAGGAGGGTCCAGCGAGAGGAGCTGAGGGCGGAGCAGGAGGGGCCATGGGTTCAAAGAGAATAGCAGGCGCAAGGGCAGGAGGATGCAAGTCTGCAGGGTCCCATGAGACCAGGAAATTCAAGTCCGGAGGGGAGGCCATGGGCAGGGGAGGTCGCGAAGGGAGGCCCCTTCCCCCCGCTCTTCTACTAGGCTTTCGATGGTGACATGGCATTCTGGCCGGCGTGTATAAGGCTCGATAAGATGGAGGCGTCGCTGTAGAGGCAAGAGCCCAAAGACTTCACATCGAGCAGATGAGGGCCGAAGCAAAAGGAGTGATGAGATGACAGTCAGGGTGGGTTGGAAAGCCAAAGGCAGAGTGAGAAGATAGAGCAACATGCTAAGAGAAGGAGTAATTAACCAGCTCGTAGAGTACGTAGAGTTTAAGATGGCGCATGGGAATTTAAGGCCTAGCCCACGCAAGTTTTGATGGCGTTGTGCATCCCAGGGATGGGGCACATGGGCACGCCATGTGGTGAGCCACATGGCTGCCTCGTGGAAATCTGTGTGACTAAATACCACCCACATCCAGGGGATGGTTGTCATTGTGCACCAAAAGAGTGCAATCCTGAAGGAAAGTTTCATCATTAACAGAGGTAAGAGGTCCAACCCAGATGGGGTCGCAGTGATGGACACCCTTGTTGGCCAGGAGATTCACTACTTTGTTGGCAGAGTGTCGAACATGGTGGTAGTCTATAGCAGTGTCAATGTGCATCCGTTGCTCGGCGTTTTTATCCTGGTGGCTAGACACCAACTTTTGATGAGATTGGAGGTGGAGCCGGCCTAGAGTCTCTTTGCCATATTGATTAGAATCTATGAATCACCTTCAATGATAAGGGGAAGCAAGTGATGCTCCCTGGCAAGGATGAGCCCCCAGAGCAGACCTTCAAGCTCTACTGAATTGTTGGTATCCAAACCAAGGCAACCAAAGAAGATTAAATGCGCCTGGCCAAGGGGAGTTCTGAAAATACCTCCATAGCCCGCTCTCCCCAGATTCCCTTTAGAGGCTCCGTCAAAGTTGAGCTTGTAGTGGCCTAGAGGCGGAGGGGTCCATCGTCCAGGAGAGGGCAACATTTGGTTTGAGGGGGGCTCAGGGATGGTGGTCGAATGTAACCATAAGTTCCAATTGGCCCAAATAATTTTCTCACTCTGAAGGGAGGGCAGGGCCTCTTCCCTCCAATGATGAAGGGCTAGAGTCTCTTGTATATAACTGCAGACCATATTCCAAAGAATGTCCGTGGGAGTGTGCTGATCCTTGAAGATTCTGTGATTGTCTTCTTTCCATACCACCCAGAGTAGGTGCCCTGGTATCATAATCCAAAGAGAATTGAGAATGGTGCATTGAAATGGAGTGGAAGGCCAGCTACGAATGGTGTTGATGATGCTCCCCATGATTCTATTTGATTTTCTGCAGAGAAGGACCACTTTATCCCAAACTACCATGGCCACTTCACATTCATTGAAAAGGTGCTCAGGGGTTTCCTCCTTAATACCACAGTTGGGACATTGGGAAGGACCGATGAAGCCTTTCTTGTGGAGATTGTCCCAAGTGAGGAGGCGACGTTTACTGAGGAGCCAGAGAAAAGTAGAAATTTTGGGCCAGTTTTTTGAGTGCCAAACTTTCTCCCAGATACCATCAGGCTGTGAGGCTTGGAGGGATAGGCTATAGGCTTCCTTGGTGGTGAAAGTTCCAGCAGTAGAATAGCCCCAACAGAGATTATTGGGCTCTACAGAGATGCAAATTTGTCTCTTCTGTAGTTCTTCGGCTATTTCCTCGATAAGAGTTAGACCAAGGTGAGAGTGCAATTGGTCAGCCGCGAGCCATTATCGAAAATGTCTTGTGGGAGAGGCGAGGTGAGTCCAAAAGGTACCAAAATTTTGATGAGGGAGATGCTCCAGCGTGCCTTACCAATCAGAGTTTGGAAAGAGGTCTGCTAACCTCAGCATTTGTTGCCATGAATCGTGCCAGAAGTTGGCTGATATCCCTGACCTGACTTCCCAGAAGCTGTGGTCTCGAACGAGTGCTCTATGTTGACTAGCTGCCTTACAGATAAGGGAACCTGCGTGATCATTATAAAAACGAATGAGATCCTCCATTGGCCAGTTTCGAGCATATTTGGCAGCCCACATCTGCGCCCACAGACTGCTTGCATTAGAGACCCAGTGCCACCAAATTTTTGTTCCCATGACTTTGTTGCTTAGACAAGGGTCGCGGAGCCCCAAACCACCAGCTTTCTTGGGGGTGCAGACTTCCTACCAATTCACTAAGGCCCATTTTCATCTTGCTTTGGCCCCTCCCCATAGAAAGTTGTGTTGAAGGTTCCGAATGGCCTTGAGAACCCATTTTGGTGCCTTCGGCATGGAAAAAAGTTACAGAGGCATTGCTTGAAGGACCAATTTGACTAAGATGAGACAACTCGCCAGATTCAAAGCTCGATGGGTCCATAGGGATAGCCAGTTTTCCAACTTATCTAACAACTCTTTCTAAGATGAGTGCTTGAGGACCGAGTCAGTGAGCAGTGCACCTAGACATTTAGAGGGCAGCACCGCCGTGGTGAATCCAAGAATTCGAGAAATATTGCGTTGAGTGATCATGGGAGTGTTAAAAAAGAAAACTTGGGATTTAGAGTTGTTGACTGAGGGGCTAGCAGCTAGAGAGAAGCAGTCCAAGATGGATTTGAGGGTGGAGGCTTCTTGAACAAAGGGGTGGCCAAAGAGAATGTTGTCATCAACGAATTGTTGGTGCGAGAGGGGCGAGCGCTGGTGGAGACTGAGGCCTCGAAGAGAGAGATCTTGAATGTGGGCTTTGAGTAACCTGCCTAAGCCTTTCGCCATGATCACGAAGAGGAAAGGGGAGAGAGGGTCCCCTTGCTGAATGCCTCGAGAGGGGTGGAAAGGGGGAGAGGGAATGCCATTGATAAGGATGGAGTAGAGAGGGGAGGAGATGAGGTTAAGGATCCATCTAATCCAAGTTTGACTGAAACCAAAGGCCTTGAGCATTTGCTGGATATATTGCCAACTGAGTTTGTCAAAAGCTTTCGAGAGATCTATATTAAGCAGCATTCCAGGGATCTTATGGGAGCGTAAGGAGTGAGCCACCTCATGCATGAGGATAATTCCATCCAAGATATGTCTGCCTTCTACATAGCCAGTTTTCTCAGGAGAAATGAAGAGAGGCAGAAGGGTTTTGAGGTGATTTGAAACTACTTTGGAGACAAGCTTATAGAGGATGTTGCAAAGGGCAATGGGGTGGAATTTACTGTGGGAAGAGGCTTGATCCTCTTTAGGAATGAGGGAGATGAAGGTAGCATTTAGAGCGGGGAGCATCCAATGCATAGCTCGAGATCCTTCAACCATCTCTGAGATCTCCTGTCTTAGATCTGGCCAAAAGAAGTGAAAGAAGTTGGAAGTAAACCCATCAGGGCCAGGAGCTTTACCTACCTTGAGTTGAGCCATGGCCTGATCCACCTCCTCTAATTGGATGGGTCAAAGTAGCATCTAGTTGTGTTCCTCCGTGATCAAGGCCAGTATGTGTCTGGTGATACTCTCAATGGCCTCCTGGCAATCCAAGGGAGGCTCCATGAGAGTGTCCTTAAAATGGTTCAGAAGCTCCTGTTCAATTTCTTCATGCGTTTCCAAGTTTACTCCTTGGTCATTGTGAATAATGGAGATGCAATTGGCCATTCATCTTTGAATGGTGGAGTGGTGGAAGAAGGAAGTGTTCTTCTCTCCCTCTTTAAGCCAACAAATTCTGGATTTTTATTTCCAAATAATTTCTTCCTGAAGCTCCTTTTCCTTGATTCGGGATTTGAGATCCTTCTCCTGTGCGTCAAGGGCCTCGGTCCTTCCCGAGATGATAAGTTCTTGCTGAAGATTTTCCATTTGAAGCCGTAGATCGCGGTGTCCTTGAAAGATGTTGCCAAAGGTACTTTGGTTCCAGTGCTTCAGTCTAGCTTTAATGATTTTATGCTTCTGCTGTATATTATACATAATGGATCCATTCTGTGGGGGAATGGTGTGCCACCAGTGCATCCCCATGTCTCAGAATCCTGGATGGGGAAGCCAGAATTGCTCGAACTGGAAGGGTTTAGGCCTTCCCATAGTCGGTATTTCCCACTGTAAATGGATGGGCCAATGGTCCGATCCTACCACCAATAGTATGGTGGAGAATATGTCCCCTCTTGCTTGAATGATGGGATCAGAAACAAGGAAACGATCTAGGCGAGAAGCGATGAAGTGATTTCCAGATCATCGATTGTTCCAAGTATGAAGGCCATTAGCAGTAGGGATGTCGATGAGGCGGTTTTGGTTGATGAATTTTTTGAAGTGCAGGGAGTCATCTTCAAGAATATTGCACCCACCTCGTTTTTCTTGAAGGCTAGTAATCATGTTAAAATCCCCTCCCAGGATCCAGTAGTGATGGGAGTTCAAATTGTGCAAAGCAGTGAGATCATCCAAGACTCAAATTTTACTAGCAGTGGTTTGAGGGAAATAAACATTAGTAAGTAGGCCTTTGAGGCTGGTGCTAATGAGGTGAAAGGAGGCTTGAATAAAATGATGGGAAGCATTGATGTGAGAAAGGGAAATGATGGTGGGATTCCAAGCAATGGCAATGCCCCTAGAGGCCCCTACAGAATCAATAGTGGTGGTGTCACAACCTAGCCAGAGGCGGGATAGAATTGAATGGAAAGTGGAGCTGGTGCATTTGGTTTCCTGCATGAAAAGAATGGCAGGTTTGTTGCGAGTGAGACTATTTTTTATCATTCGGCACTTTGAGGGACTATTGATCCCTCGAGTATTCCAGGATGTAATATTCATCACAAACTTGGAGATTTCAGGGCTTTGAAAATTTTCGTCAACTTGGGATATCTCCCAGATTCGACAAGTTGATCCCCCCAGCGTGACTAACTGTTGTAGATCCGTAGGTTGACCCCGCTTCCTTGATTCTTTGATAATGTTTATTGTTTCCATAGGTATGAGCTCCCCTTGAATTCCAAGATGAACACTACCCTTTAGTAGTTGAGCCTTCATAAGAGCTTCCTCCAAACTATCAATCTGTCTGGGTGGAATGGTATGATACGCTTTAGAATCACATGCTTTTTCCTACCCTGTTAGATCTAGATCCCCAAAATCAATAGATTTTGGTTCTTCAATCATGTAGGTGACCACTGCAGAGTCTAATCTAACATTGGGGCTGTTGGGTTGATCTATGGGAGCATGGGAGTCAAGATCCATGTCAAAAGTCACTTTAGGGTGGCTACTTTGGGCAGGTTCAGAATGCGAGAGTGGGGGGGCCTTTTGAGGATTGGTGGTCATCACAATATTAACCATAGTAATTTCCAGACCCTTAAGGGGGGGGATGGAGCCAAAGGAGGGCATTGCAGAGGAAGAGGGGTCAGGGTGAGGCTCCTCAGCCTCTTGATCCAAACCAAGATCGACTAAGATTTGGAAGCTGTTGGTGGAAGAGGGGCCTTTCGAAGAGGGAACGGGTTGGGGGGGGGGGTTTCCGAAGGAGTGAGGGGCTTCTTGTAGTGTCTTTTTCTATGGGAAATCCGGGTGAAGCCATCTAGATCTGAGGCATTGGGAGGAACAGAGGGGGCAGGAGGGCGATTTTGAGGACAATCCCTGAACAAGTGTCCATGCATATGACATTTTATACACCTAAAAGGAACATGTTCATAATCTATAGATTGGATCCACTCGAAATCTTTGTGCCAGAGACTTACCGAATCAGGGAGGGATTTTCTAGATGCATATAGACACAGATCTGTGCATGTGCAGTATATCGATTGTGTTTGGTCTCTTCAGCAGTTTTGATGAATGTGCCAAGGCAGTTTCTGATCTCCTTGAGGGTGATCTCTTCCCAATACTCCTACGGCAGGGAGTATAAACGGGTCCAGACTGGAGCCCAGTTGAATTCCTCCTTATCGGGATCGAAACATTCCACCCAATCCCTTAGATAAAGCCCTGCGGCGTTGAAAAAATAAGGGCCTCCATCCATGAATCTGTTTTTATCTTCGATGCAGGTGAAGATAATATTGAAGAAGCCTTTGGGGCCCAACTGAAGGTCCACCTGCCTTTTTAGTTTCCATTTCGCTTTGATCCAAACATAAAGGGCTTTCTCAGTCGGCCATAGGCCAATAAACTTACCGATCAACGCATGATCATGCATGTATTGAATGCATCCATTGATGCGCTCTGCTGGGAGCTGTATCTCGGGTTTTTTCATTTGAATTGGAATGCAGGTCGTAGATCTCATAGATTGCATGTCCTTGGACCCGATCCCATCACTAGGGCAATGCGGTGATCATGCGGCAGTCGGATCTGATGGATTTGTTGCTGGCGTCGAGTGGGCAAGCATATCAGAGTTGAGCGTGGAACTAGGGATGCCATATTCTCTTGGATCCCCACGGTTGGGGCGGGGTTATAGCCCCCTCCCTCCCCCCCCCCCTTTGGAATCTGGCATGCTGGAGTCAAGCAACGTAGGCTATGCGAACGACGATGTGGAGGAGCCAGAAGGAGTGGCGGTGCCTACAGAGAAGCGCAAGGAAAGCCCTAGGGCTTCAGGGCCATGCTTCAATCTCAGCTCTCGAATCCTCTCATCACTCTCTCGACCTTCCTCGACCATGTCGTGTTTTCATTTCCATCTCTAAAGACACTATTACATCACTTAAGCACATCACTATGTGTGATAATGAAACAATCTATATATAATCTATAGTTTTAATAGATAAATTAAATGTATAAGGTGGAGAGGGAGTTTTATAATTTAAATGTATAGATGGAGAAGGAGTTTTAGTTTCATTAAGTTTCAAATTCAAACCATAAGAAAAGAGCCACTTAAAAGAAAAATAAATTAATTTTTCTATTTAATTTAAAAAATATATATATATATATATATATAGATATATATATATATATATATATATATATATATATATATATATAACAAAATTATTTAGTAAATATTAATTATATACAATAATAAAAAAATCAATATAAATAGTTTTATAGCTAAATATATGTTTCTTATTTAAATTTAATTGATTATTAAGAAAAATACAAAATTATAAACATAAAATTAAATATAAAATTTCCCAAAAACATGTCATCTCTCCTGAAACCTAATAAAACAAGAATAATATAAATCTCTTATCAAAAAACAAACAAAATTAATAAAAATTCGCTTACAAAACATGTCATCTTTATCAAAATTTAATGGATTGTCAATAAAAAGATTTAATGTGCAGAGTCAAAGAGGATGCAATATTTGTCTAAATATAATGGGCAATTAAAAAAAACAACTACTAATCATATTTAAAAAATAAATCATACTCATAAATATAAAATCAATAATTTAATACGAGATTAAGGAAGAGCATTGGATGTAGCAATGTCAAGGGATGGTTATAGAAGCAGAGAGTTTTTTATAGCCTAAAACTATTAGAAAGAAAGTGTAGTACAAGGTATTGGCTATGCAAACTCAGAGCTCTAGCAATTCATAATTCTATTTATAATTGATAATAATGATAATTTAAAATAAAATTATAATTTAATTAATTTATATGATTTTTTTTAATTTTAAAAATATGAAGTGTATCACCAACATAGATCCATCTTAACCCCGAATCTATCAAGCACCACCAAGAGGAATCAAATCTCTCAAGGTGCAAACAATTATTTTAGTGAAAAATTTGAGGAAAGGTTTGCACCTCAAGAGATTTGATCCCTCTCAACGCTTGATAGATCCGGGGTTAAGATGGATCTAGGCTGGTTTCATTCGTGCGTGGTCATACAAAATTTTTTGAACATCTGATTATTTTGATCATTTTAAATATGCTAAATATTTCTAATATTAATTTGGTCAATTTAATTTTAAATTTGCTTAGGGCAATTTGTTGACATGAGAGGTTGTTAATAATTTAAATGATGAAAAATGATGAAATAAAAATTTTGAATGTAAAGTGAAAATTTAACAATGTTGAATGATTGAAAATGTGAATAATAAGAATGTAGTCGATTACAAACAATCTTCATTAGGATCAATCTCAAATTATTTTCTTCTATTGTTTTTATTTTCACACCTATTATTTTTTCCATATTTCTTATTAGTATTAAATCTTACTGGCCACCTTTCTCTCTATATATATTTCTTTGTCCCTCCCTCTCTCATCCCCTACAAATCCATCTCTCTCTCTCTTCCTTCTTCTATCTCCCTTTCTCTCCCACCTCCCTCTGTCTCTTGCCCCATCACACTCTTTCTTTCCACTCTCCAACATTGTCACTATCTCCCTCCCTCTCTCCTTCTCTCTCTCCCCCTCTCTCCTCCCTTCCATATCTATGTCTCCCTCTTTATCTCTCTCTCTTCCCCTTCTTTCCCTATCTCTATTCTCTCCTTTTCTCTCTATTCCTTCGTCTCCTCTCTCCCTCATTCCATCTTCATCTCTCCCTTGTCAATCCCTCTCTATCTCCACCTCTATCTCTCAATGTATTTGTTATTTCGTCTCTCTCTTTCCTCCTCCAAATCCATCTCTCTCTCCCTCCCTCTCTCCCTCTCTTCCTTCCTCTCTCTCCCCCACTCTATACCCCCCCCCCCCCCCCCCCCTTTCTCTGTCTCTCTCTTAAATTCGATCCCATTGTGATCCCATTGTACTGTATTTAAGAAAATATCTAAATTAAAAAAAAAACATGTTTGGTTGTAAAATATTAAGCCTATATTTTGGATCAATCACGTCAAAGAAAATAAAATAATAAAAAACTTAAAAGAATCATGCACTATCTTTCCTCTATCACTGTTAGTCACCTTTCTTTCTCTCTTCGTTTGGATCCTTGGTTAAGATGCATCTATCTCGGTTTTTATAATATTATTTTTATTATATAAATTTCACATACGTATATACCAACCTAGATCCATCTTAGCCCTGGATCTATCAAGCGCCGAGAGGGATCAAATCTCTCAAAGTGTAAACCTTTTTTTTTAGTGGAAAATGTGAGGAAAGGTTTTCACATCGAGAGATTTGATACCTCTCGACACTTGATAGATCTAGGGCTAAGATGGATCTAGGTTGGTTTTAGTCATGCATGGTCATACAAAATTTGTTGAACATCTAATTATTCTAATCATTTTAAATATGTTCAATATGTCTAAGATTAATTTGGTCGGTTTAATTTTAATTCTTCTTAGTTTCCCCAATTTGTTGAGATGAGAGAGACTATTAGTAACTTGAATGACGAAAAATGATGAAATAAAAATTTTGAATGCAAAGTGACAATGTAACAATGTTGAATGATAGAAAATGTGAATAATAATAATGTATTCAGTTACAAACAATCTTCATTGTGATCAATCTCAAAATATTTTCTTCTATTGTTCTTATCGTCACACCTATTGATTTTGCCATCTTTTCTTATCAGTCATATGAAAAGGGAAATTGAAATCATAGGCCATTCAAATATTTAACTCAAGCTACTTTAGTAAACATTAGACCTTATCTCTCTTTCTCTCCAATATTACTAATAAATTTCTCCAAAGTCAATCATTATGACTTATAGAGTGTTAAACCCCAAATAATTTTCAATGGTAGTTGTTTTCTATTACCTTGTTTGAATGCAAAGTGATTACCAATGTTGAATGATGGAAAATGGGAATAATAAGAAAGAAGTAGTTTACATTTTTAGGAAGCAAGCATTTCATATAAGTGAACATTTTATTTAGGATGAAAATTCAAGTATTGTATTTATGGTTGAATTACTGTAACATAGGAGTCAATGCACGTCATCAAACATTTTTATGTGCTTACACCAAAATCAATGCACATTATTAATATAATTACTTTGAAATTAATGTATATCATACATCCAGTTGCATCAAATCAGAAATCAACAACTACATTGAAATCAATGCATCTAGTGCAAACAATCAAATAAGATTAGAAATAAACATCCATACTAAAATCAATGCATTTAGTGCAAGCAATCAAATAGGATTAGAAATCAATATCTACACTGAAACCAATGCATCTGGTGCAAGAAATCAATTACGAGTATAAATCAACATCTACACTGAAATCAATACATCTAGTGTAAGCTATAAAATAGGATTATAAATCGACATATGCACTGAAATCAATGCATATAGTGCAAGCAATCAAATAAAATTAGAACTACACTAATCAATGCATCTATTTTAGAGAAAAAACAAAATATTCATGAATTTCTAGATCTAACTTCTATGTCTCTATTTGTTTCTTTGTGTCTCTTTCTTCTTCCCTCTCTCTCCACCTTCTATCTCTATTTTTATCTCCCTCCCTCTCTCCTTATCTCTCCCCCCCATCTCTCTCTCCACCTCTCCCTCCCTCCCTCTCTCTATCTCTTTCTTCTTCCCTCTTCCCCCTGCCATCTCTATCTATACCTACCTCCATCTCTCCTTATTTGTCTCTCTATCTCACCCCCCCAAACACATGTCACACACACTCTCTCTCTCCATATATATCTCTCTTCATCCCTCCCTCTCTCTGTCTCTCTCTTCTTCCCTCTCGCCCCCACCATATCTATCTTTATCTCCCTCTATCTATCCTTTACCTCTCTATATCAGCTCATAAGCATGCATGCTCTCTCTCCATATCTATCTATCTATCTATTTATTTGTCTCTATCTCCCTCTCCCTCTCTCTCTTTATCTTCCTTTTCTCTCTTCATATATATATCTCTACCTCCCTCCCTCACTTTGTAGGCTCTCTTCTTCCCTCTCGACCCACTCCATCTATATCTCTATCTCCCATTGGCTCTCCTTATTTGTCTCTCTTTCTCACCCCCTAACATACTCTCTCTATCTCTTCTTCCCTCTCTCCTCCCTCTATCTATAGCTGTATCTCCCCTTGTCTCTCCTCCTTTCTCTCTCCTTCTCACCCCCAAAACATACACATACTCTCTCCATATCTATATCTCTCTCTCTCTCTCCTTCTCTCTCTCTCTCTCTCTCTTCCCTCCCGCTCTCCTCTCTCCATCTATCCCTTGTCACTCCCTTTCCCTCTGCACATTTCTCTCTTTATGTATTTCTTCTTCCCTCCCTCTCTCACCCCCTATAACTCCATCTCTCTCAAGTCCTCTCTCCCTTTCCCTCCCACCTCCCTCTCTCTTTTGCCCCATCACACTCTCTCTCTACACCCTCCCACTTTGCCACTATCTCCCTCCCTCTCCCCCCCTCCATACCTATGTCTCCCTTTCTCTCTCTTCCCATTATTTCTTAATCTCTATCATCTCATTTTTTCTATCTTCTCTCATCCCCTCTCTCCCTCATTTTGTTTTCATCTCTCCCTTATCACTCCCTCTCGCTCTCCACTTCTATCTCTCAATGTCTTTGTTCTTCCCTTCCTCTCTTTCCCCCTCCAAATACATCTCTCTCCCTCCCTCCCCCCTCCTCTCTCTCTTCTTGTCTTTCTCCCTCTCTCTCTCTCAAATCTAATCCCATTGTACTGTATTTAAGAAAGAATCTAAATTAAAAAAACATAACTGGTTGTAAAATATTAAACCTATATTTTGGAAAAATCATGTCAAATAAAATACAATAAAAAAAAAACTTAAAAGAATCATGCACTTACTTTCCTATATCATTATTGGTCACTTTGATTTCTCCCTTGGCTTGGATCCTTGGTTAAGATGCATCTATATCTGTTCTTTATAATATTATTTATATTATATAAATTTCACATATTTATATATATTCTAATTTTTAATTTTATTAAAACATCCATTTAATCTCTATGAGAATATTTTTAGTAGTCGGATGGAGGTTTAGATATATCTCAAAAGTAATTATAACTTCTTCTTTTTAGATTTTATTAAAAAATGTCATAACATAAAATAAAAATAAAATATTTATAAAATAATTTAATTGTGAAATAAATTATGGTTTTTGGGTTCTAGAGGGTCTCTAGGCCCAATAATATATATATATATATATATATATATATATATATATATATATATATATATATATATATATATATATATATATATATATATAGATAATTAGTAATATCAAAATTATTATTAATATATAACAAATATTTTCATAGCATTTTAGATAATATAACTACTTATTCATTAAATGTCACATTATAAATTATTTCATATAATTTTAATGAACTATAATAAAAGCTAACCAAGCTAATTTAAAATAAAATTGTTTTTTTTTGGATCTTATGAGAGTTTATAGTATCATTTTCTTTTAACTAATATAATCAATATTTTTTTTAAAGGTGCAATAAGTAATTATGTTAAGTTTTTGGACTTTTAATCTACATATCCATATTGCTTTACATATAAGGTTATTTTAGGTTCCCACATAGGACACAAAGTTAGTAAAGATTTGAATCAACATTTCAATTGACCTACACCCTAAAAGTTTAAATTTAAAAAACTGATCTGTAGGTATGCTTTGATTCCAAAGGATTAAAAACTACTCATTTTCCACCATTAAATTTTACCTCTTGAAATATTTACATATATAAAATATATTGAAATTATAAATTTAATTTTTTTATTAATTAAATTTATCTTAATTTAAATTTATTAAACATCTTAAAATATTAAATTTTATAGTTCTAAAAATTTTAAAGATTTTTTTTAACATTAAATAAATGTAAATGTTTATTATAAATTGAATAAAAATTAAATTTTTTTGATATTATTAAATTTTAATTAATTCTATAATTAACAAAAAAATATATTAAAACTTTATTAAAAATAAAGCTTTCTTGAAATTTTTTGTTTAGGAACTTGATAATTTAAAATAATTATAAAAATAAAGTTAATGAACGTAAGAAATTTATTTAGAAATTTGATAATTTAAAATAATTATAAAAATAAGCTTGATAAAAAATCACAATAAAACCAAATTAATAGGTTTTTTTTTCCAGAAAGGGAAAAAAATTCTAAATAAGTTCTAAATAACATATAAAATTATATCAACCTTAACATTTTATTTTCAAAACCCAATTGAACGTCTTACTTTTGTTTTAAATATTGATTGCTACCTAACTACTCACCATATAGGTAACGTCTCGGGGAAATGTGTTAGAATAGTATATACAATAGCTTATACAAAGGATATGAAAATATGCTATAAGAAATGAAAATGCTACATGAACTACTCACAGTCCTTCATGATATCATCAAAGTTCTTCCACAATACTAATCAAGTGTCTAAGGAAGCCATCATCACTTCCAAAATAACATATTTAAACATACAAGTTGTAAAAAATGAATTTGTTTCAAAAAATTTAATAGAATCATGTGCTCAGATCTAAGATATAGTTCTTAAACTCTGAAACCACTTCTTGATTGAAAACATACTAAACTAATAAGATATAGCTAAAGAGCAATAATTTAAAAACTTCTTGTCACAATTGTTACATAATAATTTGATTTACAACTTGTATATCAATAAATATCAGTGTGTAACACATCCAAATAAAACAATTGAAGTAAATACTATCATTTGGTTTTCAAACATTTATGTAATTTAAAATAGAGCTACTTCCCTTATCTTGCCCCTCCTTCATCTCTTCTGATTCTTGGGACACTCGTGTCTTATCTATTTTGCTGCAAAATGAAGATTTCTTTTACATGATATTCGAATCCTCATAATTGCTGATGCTTGAGGGGTTTTCGAGTTCATTTTTTTGTTGTTGGACGAGAATTTCCCCCTTCTTGTCTTGATGGTTGTTTCTTTCTTGCCTGATTTCTTGCAATTCAGAGTTTTCTAGAGAATATTCTTCGTTGATGATAGTGTAATGTTCCTTTTGTGCTCCTTCCCACCATGTAGATCTATGGTGATTCTTTCTAGTATAATTTTTCTGGGAGACTTTTGGGCAATTTTTGGCTAGATGGCCTATCTCAAAGCAGGATCGACATCTGAAGAGGACACTTTCAGAGTCGAGTTTCTGGTTCCATACATAGTCTTTGCTTGTTAGGATTATTTCAGATGGGAATCTGGCGCTGAAGTCCATTTCTACATAGATGTGTGCATAAGTGGTTATGACATATTCCTCTATTTCTCGGCACCTGCAGTAAAATTTCCCAATTGCATTTCCAATGGCTTTTAGCGAGGAGATATTCCATAGATGAAAAGGTAGGTTTGGCAATCTGACCCAAACTGGTGTTGAGGTGATGACTATTGTTGAGGGATCGAATGATGGGTTCCATGACTTCATGAATAGGCCCGAGTTTTCCCAAAACCAAGGGCCGGAATTTAAAATTCATCGTCTGCTTTCAGATTTTTCAAAATCTACTATAAAGAAACCCTTAGCACAGGGGTAGATATTAATGTTATTAGAAATGAGAGACTTCCATACCTCTAAGATCCAACTGTGGAGAGTTATGAGCCGCGGCCAAAAGCCATTAAACCGGTAGATTAAGGCACTTTCAGAGAATTTCAAGGCTTCATCCAGTGAGGCCTTGACCACTTGCACAGTGGGAGTTTGGGCTTCACTAACAATATGGGCAGGATCTTGACTCTCAGAGCCGGACAGAACTGGGCCGACAATTATTAAATATTTAGTTTATATTATTTATGAGAGGGATCAATTCTCTTTTCACTCTAAAAGAGATTTTCATATCAAGACATTTGATCCCTCTTGGTTCTTGGTATATCTAGAGTTAAGATTGATCTAGGCCATCTGAATTTCCCCCTTTAAATAAACTATATTCCACATGAATACCATGGGTCAATACCATGGGCTGTTTTTATAGTGTATTACTATTTTATTTTATTACCTAAATTCAATTTAACTTATTAAAAAGAAAAAAACAAATACTATAAAAAAACATATATAAAACTATTTACATTTACATATAAAAATATAACAAATTTTTAATAACAACATTTTAACTTAAAAGTCACCAAAGCCTAAATTCAATCTAACTTATTAAAAAGAAAAAGAAAAAACCAACATTATATATATATATATATATATATATATATATATATATATATATATATATATATATTCTTGTGAAGCTAATGGCCTAAAACATTTCAATCGTCTAACATTTGATCCAATGGCTCAGACACCACTGGGGAGTTGTTTTCAAATAAGAATGCCTTACTGCATAAAAATTGAATTTGATTAGATTATTTGAATTTTGCAAAATAAAATTTCATTTTTTATAATTTTTCTCCAAATCCTTAAGATTAATTTAAAATTATATTATGAATGTCATTTTTAACCCAAAATAAAAAAATTCAAATTGGTTTGATTTGTGTGATGTGTTTATTACATTAATTACTAAATTCTTCATTTGGGTCATAATTAAATTTGTTTATGTTGAAATGTTAAAATTTACAAACGTTTATGCCTACACTTCTTCCCCTATACTGGATGTAGAGCATCTCTTCGCACAATTATTAATATTTTTTAAATGCCACATGTTAATTTTATATTAAAAATTGAATGAATCACACATATTCCTTTTATTATGATTATTAAGAAAGCATTGAAATATTTTATTATCGTCAATAATATAATTTTTTCTTTATAAATACATACATAAATAAAATTGATATTGAAATAAATTAATTAATGTGGATATGCATCGAAACTAATGTGTCACATAGAGATTCAAAGTTCACGTCAATCTTTTGAAAAGGTTTATGAAAATGCCACACAATTGAATTTTAGTACAACATATTATCAACAGAGTGATGACAAAACAGAGAGAGTTAATCAATTATGAGTGATGACAAAACAGAGAGAGTTAATCAAGTAATTGAGAGCATGTTGTAAATATATGTGATATATAATAAATTTAAGTGGGATGATTTTTTATATTTAGTGAAGTTTGAATATAATAATAGGTATCATGAAAGGTATATTGGGTCACTTAAGATGTGCATTACATTTTGTCATAATTTGAGATTTAATTATATTACTAACATGTTCCAATATATTATGATCATTTTAAAATGATTAATAATTGTATTATTAACTAAATGAACATTGTGATAATTTTTTTTTTTATAATTAAAGTTTTTGCTAAATTGTAATAGTCATTATTTTTTAAATAAAATAAAAATTGTTCAATGGGTTTTAGATAGACAATGATTGGGTGCTCTATTAAGGTATTCTTTGATGTGAAGTGGCACATTCAATCCCTTCTATCCCTTCTCTATAGAAGTGATATATTGGACATGATGAAGATAGTCTTGCCAAGCCTTAAAAAAAAAACAGAATTATTTATTTATTTACATTAGCAATTTTATCTCATAAATTTAAATAATATCAATTTTTAATAATAATTAAAATAATAAATTTTAAATTATAGTCAACACTAAATTAATATATAATTTTATTTATTTATTTGTAAAATAAAAGATTTTTTTTCCAAACTTTCATAATACAACAAACATCAAATATTAATAACTAAACCCATCAAAAAACATATTAAATATTTCATTATCATTATATTAAATCTTTTCAATGCCATTTTAATAGCCTATACACACCATTTTAATAATGGCCTGCATTGCATCACAACTTAAGAAATATATAAATAATAGAATATAGATCAAATGATTATATTTAAGCAAGATATGATTCAATGAGTTCTACCAATTTTTAAATATATTTAGGTGACTTTGAAACAATAAACATCCAATATTAATCTATCATATTAAATATTCCTTTATCATTATATTACCAAAACAATGTTTTAGAATTACATATTTTTTTTTTTAACATGAAGTTTTTGCCATTATAATTTTGGAGCTTATTTTTATGTAGTAGAGTATGATAGCTACTAAAACAAAGAAAGAAAAGGAGAATTGTCTCAATGAGACTTTAATATTAATTCAAGCTCACATACTTCGAATACATAATAGAGTCTCATTCTATAGAGATGAGATCCATAGAATGGATAAGCACAACAACCTGGAAGATAATCATTCTTTCTAAGCTTTAACTCACTCTTATATTGGAAAACCACACATTCTAGAATATGACATTGAAACTCTAACAATACAGAAATTTCATTTCTCTATTATCTCTAACACTTCTTCTAATTGAGCAATGGATTATTTACCACACTTAACTTGTCTCTACATATAAATGTAAACTAATATTTTCCTAGAGGCTTAGTAAAGATGTTTGCTACAATTTCATTTGTATTACAAGAGATCAAAACAATTTCTTTTGACTGCAATTTTTCTCAAACAAATTGATGTTGTGTTACAATATGCTTTGATCTAGAATGATGGATGGAATTGTTTTCCAGTTTGATAAAGATTCAAAGTGGCAATTCATACCTAAAGTTAATTCATACTATTCAATGTTCAATAATTAAATTAGGAGCAGGGAACATTAGCTATTCTGCCTTGTTAAATACAATAATTCAGAATCTTACCGGCATTATTTTTCTATTTGAAAACAATACTTTTCTAGCCTTGTATTTATTTAATTTAGTAATATAAAATAATACTAGTAAATGTCGTTAATATACATAAATAAACATTATTTAATAAATACTACAAACAATGCTAAAACTCAATAATATAATAAATAAGAAATTAAACTAAACTGTACTGGATAGAATGATAAGAACCTTTTAAATATAAATTTGGAGATTTCCAAAATATTCCATAAGAACATTTTAATTAGCCATATTCCTTGATACCTAAATATTTCTGAAAAACAGCAATAAATATAAACTCAACATAAACTAGATAAAATAATTGACTTTACCCATGTCCCTTGGATACCTAAATATTATGGGAATCAACAATGGATATAAACTCAAGGGTATTGGCTTTGGGTCAATAACCACACATGCCAAACACACATTTTTCATGCTTAGGGCACCTGCTGAAGCAATTCCCACAATGCATAGGATCATTCTTGATGTCAACGCAGAAGCCTGAGCAGCAAGTCAATCCATAGGGGCAGGGGTAGCCGCATTTCCCACAGTGCCACGTATCGGTGGTGAGATCTTTGCAGAGCGTGTCGAAGCAGCAGGTGGATCCGCCATTGGGATTCTTCAGGGGATCCGAGCATATGCTGGCATTCCTCGCACACCCAACAAAACGCCCACCATTGTAGTTGGCCTTGAGGAACTGCACACGCGATTTCAACAGTGCGGAATCCCCTCCATCAATGCTCGAAAGAATCCAGTAGCCAACTATGAGGACTGAGAGTAGAAAAGGGGGAACTGATAATGGTGTACTAATTATTTGGGCCATTCTTCCCACCCGGCAACTGTCAGCACAACACTCAACTATGGTGAAAGACCCAAATGAATGAAGAGTTTATTAGGGTTCTGTAGACAGATATGGACATCTGTTAGGACAGTTTGTACTCTGATTCTACATCAAATGGAGGCTTGTGATCCACGAGCTTTGAGAGTTTTTCAATGGCGACAACTGAATCTGGGAGTTTTTC
>JAXQQM020072077.1:0-88629 GCA_034641835.2 Pinus albicaulis
TGGTTACACTTTTTGCCCTTTTTTGAGAAAAAATTTCATTTTTTTCGGTTCTTCAACTTTCTGCAAACTATAACAATTTTTCTGTGTAGAATTTCATTTTGCGATAAAAATAAAAGTTGTGAGAAATTTTGTTAGCTTTCTATTACTTATTTTTTGAAAATTTTTAATGCAGATTTGATATGTCAACTTAGCGTTTCTTTGAGTGTGTGTTTCTTAACAATCAAAGGATTCATAAGAAGTCATGTTATGACGCAATGTTGTATTCATTGAAAATTAGTGTTTTTGAGAAAAAAAAATGTGTTACAACAATCCAAACAGAGTCTACTTTGGTTTCGTCATATTTACAAAGCCAATGGATGCATATCATAATTACTAAAAAATTTTGAACTAGTCCAATACGAAAAACTGCATATTTTGGATATGTTTCGCGACGCAACAAATTTCTTAACATATAAGTTATAAACTAAAAATCTAAAAGCTACCCATTAGAGATGACGGACCAATGTAATGCCCCATAATTTTTTCAATTTTTTTACAATGAATTTTGGGAGATACAAAATTTTGATTTCACTGAATCACAATGACCCTCAGAAATTGTTTGCACCCATTTTATTAGAAAAATAATTAAAAATAGTAAACGTTTATGAAATTCCATAAAAGTTATATTTCCTGAAAGTAGATTCAATTCTGAAAATGCTTGTCTTGGTTCCGATAGTTAATTAAAAACCTTTCATGGAGTTTAATCAGTCCAAAGTTACAGAAACGTATTCAAAGCCTGATTCTGTGTAACTGGTGACGCGTTAGTTCGATCGAACTTTGATTAAAAGATCGGCCGAACTATTGTATAAATAAATTTGCATCGGCTGGAAAATTTTACGGAGCCCCTAATAAAACACATTTCGTGGCAATACTTTCAATTACGCGAAATCGTCTAATTACAGCATTCTTCGCAGTTAATAATTTTATGTAATTGAACTTCTTTTCAATTTACACCGGCAGCAGGGGGGTTGTTTTGGTAAAAAGCTTAGTTTCCCGTCAGGTAAAACCAATGTCGTAGGGCATGGTAGCTTGGTTCGCTCTGCACATGAGATCTTTCAGGAGGCAGACTGTGGGAAATTTTGGCATTAGATTTTAACTTGGTATGTAATGGTTATACCGAACTTCTTTTCCCAATTCGTTGTTCTGAAAAACAATGATGATGGTTATTTTTTTGCCTTTGATAATTGCATGGAGAATCCCTGTTTTGAAAGTTTTAGAAGAGATGAGGTCGTATTTATAAAAATCTAGCCATGTTTTCATAGTCCTCCGGGTTATACTCGTTATTTGTCTTGCTATAATCATTATATGTCTTTTTATATTTCTGGTTATTTTCTGTGGGTCATTAGAAATATTCAGGTGTTGGCTCCCTCTTTTTTCAATTCTGGGCTGATGATTTTTCAGAAATGTATGATGCTCTGCATTCATTTAGGTTTCAGTTCCACTTCGTTGAAAATATGTAGGATAGGATATTCACTTGGGTTTTTAGCCGGCATAATTCGCCAATGCCACATATTTTGCAAATGCTGAGTCACGAGTCTCTCTGGATGCTTTCTGATAAATTGTTTCATACAAAGATTCTAGATCTCTGTTGTCTCTTTCTCAGTTGGTTTAAGGATAGTACTTGGGGTTTTGTTTATCAATGGTTTTCTTATACCTTTCTCAGTCGGGTTAAGGATAATACTTGGGGTTTTTTTTATCAATGGTTGTATTTTACTGTCTGGTTGTTTTACACCTCCCATTGCCAATTTTTTCTCTGGAAAATGCATCAGCAGGATGATATTAACCAAACCCTTGTTCTCGATAATGGTAAACATCTGTTCGTTTTGACTATGGAGATTCTGGGGCTTCAAGAGGCAACTAACATAGTACATTTGGATCAACATACTGATATTTCTCTATACATAGGAATTATATTTAGGTTTTTGGGCGTTCAGTACTTTAGAATCATCATGGTGAAAGTCAAAAATGGTAGAGGAAAATGCAATCAACATATCAAATAGAATATTGGACCAAATAAAAGAGGGCGGAAGAAAAACAAACAAATTCTGGAAAATATTGCTGATGTTTATGAATCTAGGAATTTGGTTCATATACGTAATACAATACATGGTTGGGAAAGACAAACTGATAGTGAAGATGAAGACTTGAAGGAATAGGAGGCTAAAATGGCCTTCATTTCAGATCCTGGCAGTACAAGAGGCCGTGTATCGATGTTCCAACAATATGTTAAAACTTACTGGAAAATTAAATGTGTTCTAGCCAAGGCAATGGCTAACATGGAAGTGAAGGAAGAAAACTCATCAATGCTCTTTGAACTTAATCAAATCAAACAATACATTCATAGTATGGTGAAGGTCCAGATTCAAGTTAATGCAAGAATTGGAAAGATAAAGCGATAGCTTCACAGCATGCAGCAAAAGGAATTGTTGGGTTCTACAGCAAAGGTCCCAGCCCAGGTGGACTCTTCTGATGGGATTTTTGTTTAGACTATAGATGTTTTTGCATGTTTTTGGTAGATAGTAGATATAGCTTCTGTTTTAATTGTAAATCTTATGGACATAGTAAAGTGATAAAAGCAGTAACTAGAGGGAAAAGACAATTTCAGTTTTGGTTGGCTATTAATTCTATGCGGTGGCCAACGGACCTGGTTTCCTTTGGGCAGGTTGAGGCTACAAAAAATGATATAGTATGTATAGCAACTTGCTTGTTTAAAATATGAAAATAGAAAGGCACTAATAAATTTACAAAAAAACAAAAAAAAAATTCTTCTTCACTTTGATGATTAGAATGTAGAAATGGTGTATTTGATGATTATTATGTAGGAATGGTGTAAAGAGTAAAATTTTCTCATTGTATGAACGCATGCAGGTAATTTTGTTAGGCCACAACGATGACTATGCAGGTGATAAAAACATGAAGGTAACGGTTGCATACAATCACTTTGGACCAGGTCTCATGCAGAGGATGCCAAGGTAAGTTCATCCCATGTTTTCTCTCCCTGGACTAAGACAATCCTAGCTTTGAAAATACTTTGCGAAGTTATTTGAATCTCCACCCATTCCCATTTTGATATCACTCACTCAATGCCCACAATTCTCTTACTAACATGATATCACTCGATAATCTCGCAGGTGTAGATATGGATACGTGCACGTCACCAACAAAAACTATGAAGGGTGGGGAATATATGAAATTGGATGAAGCATGCATCCCACCATCAACAGTGAAGGAAACCGATTCGTGGCCCCAAATGACCAGAATTTGAAGCAGGTGACATGGCGTGAAGCGTGTGACTCTGGTTCTTCTTGTCTCGGGGGATGGTTGTGGCAGTCAGTGGGTGATATGCTTGTGAATGGAGCATACTTTGTTCCATCTAGTAATGGAAACACTTCTCCAATGTACGCGGGAATGCAAAAATCTACAGTTTGCAGTGCGAGCTTAGTACCCGAAATTACTCGAGATGCAAGAGCTCTAGCGTGTACCCCATCCAAGCCTTGTGTTTGAGGGTTATAAATATTATTGTATTGACACACCTTGATTTTTTTTTTGTTAACTAAGGTGTATATAAATAGCCTAACAATTTTGGTGTTTACATATTGTAACCTAACAATTACTTATGGTTGGTTGGTTTAGCATCCTCTAATTTTATTTTGTTCGTTGCAAGGGGAATTTTTTATGATCAAGTTATTTCTCTCCATCCAATAAATAAATATATTTTCATGGTGACATTATGGTTGTTTATTTCGTAGGTTTTTTTTTCACCTCTTAGTTTTTCCTAAAATTTAGATGTAATAATACTTTTAATATTATCATTACTTTGCAAGGTGATCCACTCTTTTATTCCTCAATGGTCCAACAAGACTCCTTCAATCATGCATGGAAATATGGTAGGGAATAATTTTTTTGATCTCAAGGTTGTAGGTTTTAAACTATTTTTGGATCTATTCAATCTTTCTCGATGACTCTTTAGATATATTGCAATCCCAAACCTCACATCCATATAAAATAATATCCAAAGAGATATATGGACTTACAAATGCTTTCAAGTGCTAGTATGGTTTCGAAACTCAAATTATCCTTTTCTCATTGCTACAATTCCAATTGGTCTTATCATTGATGTTAATTTCGACATATTTGTATGAAGGAACTTCATCCAAGGATAAGAAGGTATCATAATTAGTCATAGTTTTTTATTTAATTATCATGACATTAGTTTTGTGATTATTAATAACCATACACGTCTTGGATTATAAAACTTAGAGGATTATACAAGTTGTTTTACAAGATCGTAATGGCTTCCCCCCACAAAGAAATATATTGTTAATATAAAAGAGAATATTTATGCCCATGCCACTGAGCATAACAACACAAAGTGCATTTTCCAAACACTCTTTTAGCTTATCAATATCTATACCCAAAAGGGTAAAGGATAAGGGACACCCTTCGCTTCAAACCAGTATTCAAGGGTTAAAACTCACAGTAGTTGAGAGGATATACCAAAAAAATTCAACTAGTATCATATCTAATAACTTTAAATCACAGTTTCCTAAACCATATACTAATTCTACAAATCATGATCACATTAACTAACTAATAATAATATACCAAAAAAAATCAACTAGTATGATATCTAATAACTCAAAGTCACAATTTCCTAAACCATATACTAATTCTACATATCATGATCACACTAACTTACTAAAACTATATATTTAACATAAATAATAATATATATTCCTAGGTGAGGCATCCCGACTTGTGATGGTCGTGTGAGTGAGAACTTTGGTCCCCGAGGTTCCGGGTTCAAATCCTCCCTTGGTGAATAATGTAAACATATGTAATATGTAAATGTCCTACTAGCCTAAAAATAAATAAATAATAATATAAATTAATTTAATTTATACGTCTTTACTAAACAATCACAAATAAATAAATATAAAAATACAATATTGTAAAATTATTTTAAAATACTACCATCCATACCATTTTAATTTTTTTAAATAATATTTATTTACCATTATATTATATTATAAAAAAAAAATGAATATATAATTTATTAAAAAATTAAAATTAAATGTTTTATAAAACATTAATTTGTTTTTCTATGTTTCTATAGGAAGGGACTATACTCACAACCCTTGTTTGAATAATAATTTAGTTAGAATGAATATGTATGAACCATATATGCAATATAAAACTATTTATGTTCATTTTACAATTATAGTTTCAAACATATTCAAGTTTGTAATTAAAAAAATATCTTTGTTTTTTATTCAAAGTAAGTCGTTTTGTATATAATTTCATATATAAATTTTTTATATAAGTTCACCAATATATAATCTATAATAAATATCATTTCATAAAAGTAAACATCACAATGGTAACCATATAACAAACATAAACATTATCTAAAATACACATTCAAATTCGCTAACATCATCTAATTATATACACCTCTAACACGTATAAATGTCATTAGCTAGCACACAAATCTAATAATCTAATGGTGCATCATCATCGTGGTCACATCTAAAAAAACATAAGCATTCTCTAACATCATCACCACACAACTCCTCAAATATACATCTCATACCAAATAACTTCTATAACATACACATCTATGTGCAAGCACATTAAATGAACATATCTAACATGACCTAACAATATACACATCAACACCAATATATAGGTTAAGTGCATAAACATGAACTTAAAAAATTCTATATACATGTATATATATGTATATGTATATGTATGTGTGTGTGTGTGTGTATACACACACACACACACACACACACACACACACACACACACTAACATGTCAAATAATTGCTATAAAATATTTGATACAATAGTACTAGTGGAGACCTTGTCTGTAGTAGAAGATGTTGTATGGCCAACAACCTTAAGAGTTGAAGTAGGAGGTGGTTGGTATGCTCGCTGAGGAGAAATATGTAGTGGGTCATGAGATGAAGGAGGAGGAGGTGGAGTATTACCAGAAGGATCACCACCCTAATAATCGTCTGATAGGGTAGTACTGGTTTACGACTATGTATCTATTTTAAGGCCACCCCTCCTCGATTCTAGTAACTTGGTAGCCCTGACAATATCACACATAAGACTCATCATATCAGATGATAAAGTCCCTTCAGAGCTATAGGACCCTAGGATATTCCCTAATATCTCGAGTCCTCGTAGGGTAGACTACCTCCTCAACCAAACATTTATAGAGACAGTCACCCAACTCCATCCCAAATCTATTATCATGCCTACATGATTACATGCCCACTAGTATCTGCATCAAAGGACGTCCCTCGCCCACCGAACCCTCGACCATCTCCACTTCTCCATATGATGGAGGAGAACACATGTCCCCAACACATGTTCCAATAACTACAAAATATATAGTACACAACAATAATTATACAATTTCGTTAAACAATTTAATAAAACAAGTTAAAGAATGTGCTAGAATAAATTTTATTCTAAAAAATTAAGAAAATAAAATGAAAGTAGATTAATTTAATGAAAAAACTAATGTTACCTCTATCATCTTTTGGTTCATCATGTGTGAAGAGGATGTTGGGACACTGCCACCAAAATATCCCCGCGTAAGGACACGACACCATGAAAAGCATGTGGTAGATATCACTGGCTAGTAGCCCCTCTCGCTGACCCCTCTTGGGCATCATCTTGCCCCACATGTGCAATTGTACCTTAGTCATCAACCTAGGAGGGAAACAGTCAAAAGCATGCCTCGTCTTTGGAAACCCCACAAAAAATAAAGAAAAAATCTTTGAATCAAAAGTGAAGTTCGGTCTCCCATGTATCATAGCATGAAATATCTCTATAGCTATACAAAATTGTTGTAAAAAAATGGCATACCATCTCATACATAGTGGACGTTACACCAAAGAATCAACCTAAAAAAAATGGAAGCTAATGTGTTTCCTCTCACTGGTAGAGTATGAAATGGTATTCATTAATAATGAGAGGCACTTAATCTTCTCTACACCAAAAGAAGTGATTTGTAGTTGTTCACCAAACACCTGAAAATACGTTGGAGAAACTACACGATCCCCAACGTATCTCTGAGGGTAGATAAATTGACTCTCTTTTTCAACACCATGTTGGACATCAGGGAACTGGGTAAGATCCTCCCCTCTCCTCGACACAATAGTGATAAAATATATGTCCTCCTCAATGGGATGATACCACTTGTTAGGACCGACATGAAAATCATATCGGTGAACATCCCACCAATGGATCAGTTGTACCAAAATCCCATAGTGCCCCTTCAAGGATGTATACTCCTTAGAGTACTTAAGGAGGCTATCTTCCTCAAGTGGCCTTGGGTTGTTTCCATAAGAGGGCAAGGATACAAATATCTCTCCCTCTATCATGCCTCCCATTTTTGTACCACATTGTATTGGTCGATCCTTTTCCCCTGATTTTATCGCTCCTCCCTCCTATGACATATCTGCATGATTGACATATAAAATACATCGGCCTCATACATAAGACATAATTTTTTATTTACTGATAAATTCGTTTATAAATATGGACATATAAATTTCAATTAAAAGAAATCAACCATGGCACGCTAAAAAAATAAGAATGCACCAGACACGGTGAACCCAAAAAACAGGAATGCATCGAACATGGTGGGTACATTGACTTGCAGCACCACTTTTGGTTCACATACATACATAATATTATTTTTGTTCTTTTTTCAATGTGGTGCGTCAAGATAACATTTCACGCTGGTGTGCTAAATTGACATCGTGAAACTGCACTAGAATGTTCAGGTTAACGAAAACACCAATCTATAATTTTTTAATATTATGTGATGTGTTTGGTAAAAATAAATTTCCTAGGAAGTTAATTTTAACAGGTGCACCACTGTGAAAATTATAATTTTTAGAGTGGTGTGTCGTGGAACTTCATGGCCCGGTGCATTTCCACTTACCAAGTGCACCAAATAATATTCAAAAAACTATGGTGCGTAACATTACACACAAATTTACGGTGCACCTTGTAAATTTATAGCGTGCACCATGAACAGTGTGATCAAAACCTCTTTAAAATGTATTTTTTAACTTAATTATCAATTACATTCCACTAAAAAGTTAAGTTAGTGAAAGGCATAGATATCACTTGGACATTTGTTCGTTGGGGAGGCATGGTTGCCATGTAAATGAAAAAAATTAACTAAATTTGAAAGGCATGCAGTGAGAAATAGACAAAAGGATGGCGAGCAAGAGAAGCATCTATGGCAGGGTGCTTCATAAAGGAAAAATCATCGTCGGTGCTGGAGAGCTCTACAACACTACAAAGGGTAAAAATTAATTTTACGTGCAGTAATATTTTTTCTACTTAACCCTATTCTAGTGTACTTGAGTACTCGATGCACCCTTGCAAATTATTTGTGAAGCGCACCACTATTTTTTAGATTAAAAACCCTACCATTGTGCACCATGTTATTTATGCATTAGGGCATTTCAAAAAAGGAATAACATTGGTGCATCATGAGAGTATAGCACCGAAATGGTGAAAATTAATGTTATCACCAACATTTTTTAAAATTTAACATTCGTCAAGTGTTATCGAGTAGTATATGCATTGATGCTCTCATTTCACCTAGTGCACCACTATTTTTAAATTAAAAACTCTGCAATGGTGCACCATTTTGTATATGCATAGGGGCATTCAGAAAATTTAAGAGCATCGGGGATTCATGGGGGTATAACATTGGAATAGCGAAAATGAATCCTATGATCGACATTTTTTTTAATTTAACACTAGTCTGATGCTCTCGAGTAATATATGCATTGGTGCTCCACAGTTACTTAGTGCACTATTATTTTTTATTTTTCAAAAAATAACCCTTGAATGGTGCACCATTGTCTATTAAGCACACAGTTGTATAGTTTTATTAATATCACCGATGCTTATTGTATCAGTGGCACACTAATTTTTTAAAATTAAAAACCTTACCATGATGCACCATGTTTTAACGCATTGGGACTTTCGTAAAAACTGAAAGCATCATTTCTTTATGTGAATATAACATTTAAATGGTGAAAATGTATGATGGACATCTTTTTTTTAATTTAACCCTTGTTCGGTGCTATCGAATAATATACCCATCAGTGTTCATTAAAAAATATGGTATACAAAATTTTGCATTAATGTATAGAAAGGCTAATATGGATGTCAGTTGATAGTTAAATTTTAATATAAATTTTTTTTTAATACACAAACATACTAGATAAAATTGCATTATAAAACACGACCCACAATATTCATAATTTATGGTTGGATGCTTTTAAAGGTTTCACATATTTAAGTTCATGAATATGTAACAATGAAAGTAAATTTGCATTTAGTTGGTACATTTTGCATTCAATCATTATTACAATTTGTTAGTATATTATTCTTAATCTTTGTTTGAATTTCTGTTAGTTTATTTAAGATTTGAATCTAGTAAAATTGGAAATTACAAAACATGGTACACATTTTGCATTTGAATGAATCTTATAATTTGTTGTAGATGTCTAAAACAATCATAACTTAAAATTTCATTATAAAATATGTTAGATACATACATTTTTCATTCATGTATAGAATTAACTAATGTATTAAAAATTGCATTCATGTATGAAATCGTTTATGAAGAGAGAATGTAAGTACATATAAATTACTTGTCGTGCATCCAAAAATAATATCAATATAATCAAATCCACAATACACATGTACATAACACACGATATACATATAACTTTGTAACTTAATACATTATTAAGAATGTACAACTTAAGAGTGCACAAAAAAAAGGCTAACAATGTACTTGAACTTGAAGTTCTCAAAGATGAATACAAGGAGAAGAAATTGTTGGGTTGTTCAATTAAAAAAATTCTAATGGAATTCCATCCTCAATGATCTGTTCATGGTCATGTTTTTACATTCTCCATTTCTTAACTTTCATTTTTTTCTTTGATTTAACTTCTATCAACTTTATGTGTGTTGCACACACCAAGTGATTATATTGACAATTTATGACATCCGGTTGATAGTCTTCAAAGTAAACATTACTCTGAGTTTGATGAGATTTTTTGGAAAAAATTAATCTTTCAGTATAATAGACCCTCTTTCATATATAAACTCGTTACCATCATAGTCTTCCAATAATTCATATTTCTTTCAGTGCACCGCATCAAATAATACTTGACATTTTCTAGGTTGTTAATAGCTGCAACTACAACAAAAACATCTCATGCACAATAAAACAAGTGTAAATTCAGATCATAATTAACATGAAAAATTAACTTTAAAATTAGCATGGACTTTATTCTATTATCTATTTCTATATCTCTATCATTTGAAAGTAATTTAAATGTTACCTTCTCTAATAAGATCATAAACTCGATCATCTTTAGATGATACTATAGTCTCCTCTGATTCCATCTCTTCAAATTTTGCAACTGACATTTTCCCCTTTGTGTTTAGTTTTGTATGTTTCCAAGCTTTTACATGCATATTTTTTTAAAGGATCACCACCTTGATAATCATTCGAACGAGGAGGTGGAGTATTACCGGAAGGATCACCACCCTGATAATCATCTGATGCGGTAATACAAGGTGATGACTATGTATCTATTGCAAGGCCACCCCTCCTTGATTCTAGTAGCTGGGTAGCCATAACAATATTACGCATACGAGTCATCATATCAGACGATAAAGACCCTCCAGAGCTCTAGGAGCCTAGGATTTTCCCTAATGTCTCGAATCATCATAGGGAAGACTCCATCCTCAACCAAAAATTTATAGAGACAGTCACCCAACTCCATCACAATTCTATTATCAGGCCTACGTGATTACATGCCCACTGGTATTTGCATCCTAGGATGTCTCTCACCCACCACAACCTCCACCATCTGCACAATTGCATTTGATGGAGGAGGAGGCATTTCCCCAACATGTGCCAATAACTACAAAATATATAATACCTAACAATAATTATACAATTTCATTAAACAATTTAATAAAACAAGTTAAATAACGAGCTAGAATAATAATTAATTAAGACAATAAAATGAAAGTATATTAATTTAAAGAAAACACTAATGTCACCTCTATCATCTATTGGTTCATCCTATTTGAAGAGGATGTTGGGACATTGTCACCAAACCATCCCCACGTAAGGACATGCAACCATGAAAAACATGTGGTCTACCTCACTAGCTAGTAACCCCTCTAGCTGGACCCTCTTGGAAATCATCTTGCCCCCCATGTGCATTTGTACCTTAGGCATTAGCCTAGGAGGGAAACGATCAAAAGTATGCCTCGTCTTTGGAAACCTCACAAAAAATAAAGAAAACATATTTGAAAAAAATGGAAGTTTGATCTCCCCATGTATTATAGCATGACATATCTCTATAGCTATACAAAATTGTCTCAAAAAAATGGCATACCATCTCATAGATCGTGGCCGCTACACCAAAGAATCAACATAAAAAAAAGGAAACTAAAGTGTTTCCTATCACTGGTAGAGTGTGCAATGGTAGTCATTAATACTGAGAAGCAATTAATATTCTCTACACCAAAAGAAACGATTTGTAGTTGTTCACCAAAAACTTGAAAATCTGTTGGAGAAACTACATGATCCCCAATGTATCTCTGAGAGTAGATAAATTGACTCCCTTTTACAACACCATGTTGGACATCAGGGAACTGGGTAAAATCCTCCCCTCTCCTAGACACGTCAGTGATAAAATATATGTCCTCCTCTATGGGATAATACCACTTGTTAAGATCGGCATAGAAATCATGTCAGTGAACATCCCACCAATGGATGAGTTGTACCAAAATCCCATCGTTCCCCTTCAAGGATTTAGCCTCCTTAGAGTACTTAAGGAGGCCTATTTTCCTCAAGAGGCCTTGGCTCATTTCCATAAGAGGGAAATGTTACAAATCTCTCTCCCTCTATTGTGCCTTCCATTGTTGTACCACATTGTATTGGTCAACCCTTTGCCCTTGCTTCTATCGCTCCTCCCTCCTATGACGTCTCTGCATGATTGAAATATAAAATACATGAGCCTCATACATAAGACATATTTTTTTATTAAGTGATAAATTCGTTTATAAATATGGACATATAAATTTCAAATAAAATAAATCAACCATGGCACACTAAAAAAACAGGAATGCACCTTACATGGTGCACCGAAAAATAAGGAATGCATTGAACATGGTGGGTATATTGACTTTTTGCACCACTTTTGGTTCACATACATACATAATATTAGTTATTTTTATTTTTTAATGCGGTGCGTCGACATAACATTTCACGCAGGTGCACTAATTTGACATCGTCGCACCGCACCGGAATGTTCACGTTAACAAAAATATCGATATATAATTTTTTAATATTATTTGATGCGTTTGGTAAAAATAAATGTCCTAGGAAGTTAACTTTAATAGACACACCACTGTAAAAATTATAATTTTTAAAGTGGTATGTCGTGGAACTTCACGACCTGGTGCATTTCCATTTACCAAGTCCACCAAATAATATCAAAAAAACTATGATGTGTAACATTACACACAGATTTACGGTGCACCCTATAAATTTATAGGGTGCACCATGAACGGTGTGATCCAACCCTCTTTAAAATGCATTTTTTAAACTTAATTATCAATTATATTTCGCTAAAAATTTAAGTTAGTGAGAACATATATATTACTTGGACATTTGTTTGTTGGGGAGGCATTGTTTTGATCCAGGTGGATATTGGTGGCCACCCGCCTATTCCACTTGGGGCCCCACCATTGCCTCTTTCAGTTTTTTAGTTTCGGCACAACTTACTATTTTTAGCAATTTTTTGGGTCCTGAACTTCCGGAGTCGTTTTGAGGCCCTAAACGACGTTTTTTAGGCATCGCGCCTCCAGCAAATATCATTCCATTTTGAAATGGATATCCATGGCGAAAGTTGTAGTCCTTCGATAGATCTTTCTAATGATGTACCATTTGTGTCAAACGAAGATAGTATGCCAAAGTTACGTCCCTGGGAAGTTGAAACACCAATTTACCCAAACGGGGCCCATAGTTTTGGCGCTTCATCTCCTAGGGTTAGGTTTTTGGATGTTTAGAGTTCTCCATTGTTTCTCAATAATAAATAGGCCCTTGAGCCTCATTGTAACTCGGTTCAGAGGCCTGTAGCCGCCACATCTCTTCTCATAGATAGCTACCAGCGCCCTAGCTAGTTTTATTTCCATTCTGTCTGTAAGCAAATTTCAGTTCTTTGATATTAATGAAATGAAGTGTTGTTTCCGCTGCATCTCTATATTTATGGTTTTATGTTGTGTTCCTGCATAAATTTGGATCAGTGGTATCAAAGTGGTTTGCTCTTTTGCGATCCTTCTTTGCATGTCCCCAACGAGGTCAGGGTATAATGAGTTAGGGATCGATTTGGTTGAACCTTTGCAAGGTCAGCCTCATAAACCCCGACAGCCACCCATGGGGGATGAAGAGAAATATGAGGGAGCAGGAGATCCTATCAAAATATTTCTCAAGGAGGCCCTTGAAAAACAAAGGAACGCGATGATGGATAACTTCGACCAGATCCTTCAATGACCGCCCGCTGGCAACACATCTACATCCAACAGCCACTCTAGAGGTGCAACCCCTTTGAAGGTACAAGTAAACTTTTACATTCCCATATTTGATGGCCAAATAGATGAAGATGACATAGATAGATGGTTGAATCTACTAGAAGGATTTTTCTCGGTTCATGACTTTTCCGACCGGTAGAAGATTATTTTTTCACTGCTCAAAGCCGCCCCCCATGTCAAGGACTACTGGGAAACCTACTTGTGAGAACAAGGACCAGAAAAAACCATCTCTGTTCTCGGCCTTACTAGCTAAGAATTATTTCCGAGACGTCGTCAAAGAACAGAATATTACCCCGTGAGAGCTATGAGGACAAGTACATACAATAGACCACTTATTGCGACAACAAAAGGGACCAAGATGTGCATGAGGCGATGAATACGTTCCATACCACATTGCACCAAGTTGGGTATCAAATATTTAGAGAAACATTTGGTGCTAAAGTATCACAGTTGTCTGCATAGATACATTCAGGAGGAAATGGTGTTCCTTGACATCTCCTCGCTTGGTACGGCCTACCCTTATGTTTCCAATATTGAGCATAAATTCAAACAAAAAAAGCAAGACTTTGGATCTGAAAATCAAGAGCAAGGGAAAGGTGCCCCCAAACCATAGAACAAAGGACAAATCCAAGGCATGGTGGCCCAATACAACGTACCAAAGCCACAAGAAAATAACAACACCGCAAAGCCAAAGAAGGACACAGGAAAGTGGTGTGAGTTCCATAAGAGCTCCACTCACAACACAAGTGAGTTTCGGGCCAAGCAGTCGCTGGTGGCCGAGATGCGGGCTTCTGAGTCAGATGCATGCTCCTACTCTGAATCAGAACTTGAAAAGGGGAATGAAAAAGGGGAACAGATTATTGATGCAGAGCCCAATGCCACTGTTGCCACTACGAAGATCCAGAAGGAGGAACCGGAAGATCCGGAGGAGGAGGAACGTCTCTTCCAGTCCTAGATGTGGGTAAAGGGCTCCCCGGTATAGTTCATTGTCGAAAATGGGAGCCAAAAGAACCTCATTTCGGCAGACGCCGTGAAGCGGTTGGGCTTGCCTACCACAGCTCACCCACATCCATACACCATCGGGTGGCTTCGCCAAGGACGAGATCTCCGCGTCAGCCAGCAGTGCCGCCTTCCCTATAGCATCAAGCCCTTCACGAATGAGGTATTATGTGATGTTGCTCCTATTGATGTTTCTGATGTACTATTAGGACAACCATAATTGTGGAAGCGTCATGCTGTGTACGAGTCTGGGCCTCGCACTGTTATTGTTACTTTGGGAAATAAGTTGTACAGGATACCAGAGGTACCACCTCCTGCCGCTATCTCTTTGGTTGCGCAAAAAAATGCGATAGTTCATTTCAAAACTAGAAGTCGTTTTCTACGATGATCCGCCCCCGGGGCAAGAAAGAGAGCGTAGCCGCCACAACCCCGAGACAAGGCTCCTCTGCCTGACAACAACAAATGGATAAGGTTGTGGAGGAGTACGGGGACATCTTCACCTCACCCACGGGGTTCCTCTCTGCCTTGTCGGGTCAAGCATCGATTGTCGACCCCCGAGTCTTTGTCTCGCTACCCAATGGACCGATCTGTGGGTACGTTACGGAAGCGATGAAATCAGAGACAGATTCGGAGCTGCTGCGAAGATCACATTCGACCAAGTTCATCGCCTGTGGGAGCCCAATCGTGTTGAGTACGAAGGATGGGACGTGGAGACTCTGTATTGACTATCGGGCACTGAACAAGATCACTGTCCAGAATAGGTACCCGATCCCACAGATTTATGACCTTTGGACCAACTCAAAGGTGCAAAATATTTCAGCAAGATTGACTTGAAGTTGGGGTATCACCAGGTACCGATTGAACCCTCCGATGTGTGGAATACTGCCTTCAAAGCCAAGTAAGGCCTTTTCGAATGGCTGGTCATGCCTTTCGGGTTGACGAATGCTCCCGCAACCTTCATGAGGATGATGGAAAACATCTTGTGGCCATTCACCAACTCATTTGTAGTGGTGCACTTGGATGACATTCTTATCTTCAGCCAGACTTGGGAAGAGCACCTTCACCACATCCGACAAGTCCTCCAAACACTGCGGCAACACAAGTTGTGTGCAAATCTAAGAAAGTGCACATTTGGCATGACCTAGGTTCAATATACGGGATACATTATTGATGAAAGGGGGGTGCATGTGTGGATCCGGCCAGATCAAGTCATTCGGGTGGCCAGCCCCAACCACTATATGAGCTTTTCAGCTTTAAAGGTCTTGCTAATTTCAACCGAAGGTTCGTGTTGGGATTCTCTCATATCACTTGGCCCTTGAGTCAATTCACCGGGGAGGAGCGAGAGAGAAAATTCTTTTGGTCGGAACCTCAACAAAAGGCATTCACAAAATTGAAAAATCACCTACGGTACGCCGAGTGCTCACTTTGCGGACTTGCAACAACCATTTGAGATTGAGATAGATGCCTCTGACTATGATATTGGGGAAGTTCTTACTCAATAGGGACATCCAGTGGCATATCGTAGTGAGACATTGTCTGACATAGTTAGCAAGTATCCCACTTATGACAAAGAAATGTACTCCATTGTGAAAGCTTGTCGAAAATGAAAGCATTACATTTTGGGGAAGGAAACAATCATCCACACAGACCACCGGTCCCTGCAGTTCATACAAACACAAGGGAAGTTATAGAATGATTGCCATTAGAAGTGGTCCACATATCTGTAACAGTTTCATTTGAACATCAAGTACAAGAAGGGTAGCACCAATAATGTTGCAGATTACCTCAGCCGACCATCGATCATGGCGCTCACCACCGTTCTCAACTCTTGTGGGAAGAAGACTTCTGATTTGCTGCTTCTCTATGAGAGTGACCCATAATTTAGCCACACTTACAAGGCACTCTTGGGGGTACGCAAGTTCCAAATTTTCACCTCCAAGATGCACTTTTATGTCACCTGGGACACCTTTGTGTTCCTTCAAGCGAGCTTGCCAAGATGATATGGAAAGCACACTACAGTCGAGTCGCTGGGCATTTCGGGGTCGAGAAAACAGTAGCAATACTACAGAAGTATTTCTATTGGGCGAACCTTCGAAAGGATGTCGAGAAGCACATCAGATCCTGCACTGCTTGTGCCATTCTCCAAAGCAGAGCCATCAAGAAGCAAGGCCTATATACTCCACTACCTACCCCTAGTCGACCTTCAGAATCCATCTCCATGGATTACATGTCGGGCTTTGCCTTCTACTAAGCGGGGAAATGGCCCGTGTTTGGTCGTCGACAGATTCTCGAAGATGGCCATCATGGCGACCTGCAAGAAGAATATCACAGCAGAAGCCACTGCTAAACTCTTCTTTGAACGAGTGTGGGTGCACTTTGGGATCCCACAGTCTATCATATCAGATTAGGATAGCAGGTTCCTTAGCACATTTTGGTCTAGCCTCTGGTCAATGTTGGATACCAAGCTCACCAAGTCCACAGCTTTCCATCCCCAAACAAATGGCCAGATAGAGGTCGTTAACATAATGCTTGTACACATTCTGCGCATGTACAATTCAAAGCATCCACGCACATGGGACGAGAGCCTCCCATATGTACAACATAGTTATAATCGGGCTCTCCATAGTTCAATCGGCCATAGCCCCTTTTAGGTGGTCTTGGGATTCTAGCCACTATGTCCTATTGACATAGCCATACCATTTGCAGCCACTCGGGCCGATTCATCTCATGTCCAGTCTAAAGTTGACAAAGAAAGTAGCTTCATCGAGCGCATTAAACACATCCACCAATAGGTTCATGATATATTGGATAGAGCCAATGCCAAGTACAAGCAATGCCATGATCAACACCGGGTGCCACACAACTTCCAAGTGGGTGACAAAGTATGGCTACATTTGCGAAGGAGTGCCTCCTTTGGACCCCACAACAAGCCGCACATCCGATACGGGCGGTACAACATCACCAAGGTTGTAAGGGAGCAATGCCTTTGAGCTCGGTATTCCACCATTCCTTGGTACGCACCCGGTCTTGATGTGGATCGCCTTGAGTCCTTACTTCCCACCTCTACCTTGGACACCTCGAGACGTGCGGGAACAACTCACATGAGCGAGTTAAACCCGGAGCGCATGGAACAAGCCACCAAATACCTTCGAGGGGACATGAAAATAAAAGCACTCGCCAGCAGAACGTCAAGCTGTATCGGGTTGTCCAAGGCTGGCCCAGCTCTTTGCACAGGCAAGTGGTTCAACGGGACGAGTTGAGCGAAGTCTCCTCATCTCATGGATGAACTCAACATGATAGGGACCATTGCCTCCTAAGGGAAGGAATGATCCAGGTGGATATTGGTGGCCACCCACCTATTCCATTTGAACCCCCACCATAATTTCTTTCAGTTTTTAATTTGAAGCACAACTTACTATTTTTAGCAGTGTTTCGGGTCCTGAACTTTCGAAGCCGTTTTGAGGCCCTAAACGACATTTTTTGGGCATCGTTCATCCGGAAAATATGATTTCGTTTCGGAATTGATATGTGCGGGTAGAAATAATTGTATTCCTCAGATAGATATTTCTAACTATGTATCATGTGCGTCAAACGAAGATAGTTTGCCAAAGTTACGTCCCCGGGAAGTTGAAACACCAATTTACCCAAACGGGGCCCATAGTTTGGCGCTTCGTCTCCTAGGGTTAGGTTTTTGGATGTTTAGAGTTCTCCATTATTTCTCAATAATAAATAGGCCCTCGAGCCTCATTGTAAACTAGTTCAGAGGTCTGTAGCCTCCACATCTCTTCTCAGAGATTCACTACCATCACCCTAGCTATTGTATTTCCATTCTTTACGTGAGAAAATTTCGGTTCTTTGATATTAATGAAATGAAGTGTTATTTCCCCTGCATCTGCGTATTTATGGTTATATGTTTGGTCTGGTGTGTTCTGTAAATCGTCTAATCCGGATCATGTTTCCACGTAAATGAAATTTTTTTTTGACAAAATTTGAAAGGCACACAGTGAGCACTGGACAAAAGGATGGTGAACAAGGGAAGCTCTATGGTAGGGCGCTTCACAAAGGAAAAAGTAGCACCGGTGCTGGAGAGCTCTACAACACTGCAAATGGTAAAAATTAATTTTACGTGCAGTAATATTTTTAGTCTTTAACCCTATTCTAGTGTACTTGAGTACTCAACACACCCTTGCTAATTATTTGTGAAGCGCAACACTTTTTTTTAGATTAAAAACCCTACCATTGTGCACCATGTTATTTATGTGTCGGGGCAGTTCAAAAAAGGAATAACATTGGTGCCTCGTGAGAGTATAGCACCGAAATGGTGAAAATTAATGTTATCACTAACAATTTTTAAATTTAACATTTGTCAAGTGTTATCGAGTTAAAAATTTAACAAAGAATACATTAGTGCTAAAAAACACGACTTTTTATGAATCCCTCGATTGTTAAAGAACATACACTCAGAGAATTGCTAAATTGACATATCAAATATGAATAAAAGAATTCAAAAAAATAAGTAATAGAAAGCTAATAAAATTTTTGACAAGTTTTCTTTTTGTTGTAAAAAACAATTCTAAACAGAAAAATTGCTTTGGCGTGCCGAAAGTTGAGTAATTTATAAAAATGATATTTTTTCTCAAAAAAGGGAAAAATTGTAACCCAACTTCACATTTTCACCAATTAGAGATAAAGTCTCAAGCATGAGTGATAAATAGGGACTTGCATCACTCTGCATCCTCTTTTGGAATGGTCATGGTTTTCCATGGCGTAAAGGTCCTATGTTAAGTTGGATCTTGAGTAATATTGACCTTATTATTTTAGTTTAAACTTGGGAGCATGATTAATCTAGGGTCCCTCACCTTGATGGTTTCAAATTTTGGCTAGTTTGGAATAAGAAATCCTCTCGAAGGGGTTTTGATCGTATAGCCTTCTATATAAGGAACATGGTTTCCTCTCACATCCCAATTCATAAAATCGACCCCTTCAATCAATACATTTGGATCTAAATCTTTGATTCTACAACCAATAGGATTTTTCTTGCAACCTTCTATTTCTCTCCTATCAACTCTACATCCCATAAGAAAAACAACTTGGATAAGAATTTTCTTTTCAATTCCTTAGAAAAAGACATCTTCAACCTAAGGAATGAAGGTAATATCATTTTTCTTAGAGACCATAATGCTAAAATTGATACTAACCAAGCCATTACGTTAAGTAACAACTCTAACCTCGACCCCTTTTGGCATGATGAAGATAGTAACTTGCTTAATTTATTCAAGAGAAAATACGAAGACATAATCGATAACTTATTCGGCACCGAGCTCCTCAAGGTTTGTAGTTCCCAGTACCTAATCATCTATAATGGTATTAACAAGTGGCCCCTCTCTAATCAGATGATCTGTTTCCATGGGTTGGGTAGCAGTGTCATCGATTATGTGATTTTAGACACCCTCGTCATCAACTATATTACAAGATTTGAGCTAATTAATGGATTCGAGCCTGAATCTGACCATAGACCTTTGTCCCTATCCCTTAATATGGTTATGCATAAGACCCACAAGTAGGAGTCCTGTGAAATAAAAAGTCATATTCATTTTGATAGAAGTAAGGTCCTGAGTTTTAAGGGATTTAGGCTCTGATGGCCACCTATAAAAATTTGTCATACCAAATGGTGGCTAAATCTTTTTTAGCCTTCAAGAAACAATTCATGTCCAAATTGTGATTTTTTGAAGTCTTATGATGATCTCTATCCTCTGAGTTAATCTTCACTGTGTTCCATTATCAATCCTAAGAATACCTGTTGTTTACGAAGAGAAAGACTGCTTAGAAACCCCCCCCCCCCCCCCTTTCACTCATTCTTATCCTTTTTTCATAAACTTTCTTTTCACCTTTTAAACCCTCATTCCCCTTTAAAAAACTCCAAAATCCCTTCAAACCTATGAAAATTCATTTTGGAGGTTTAAAAACCCCTTTTTCCCCTTTTACCGAAAGCCAAAAAGGCCTTGAAAAACCTCCATTTTGGCCTAAAAAACCCATTTTTATATTAAGGCCTTAAGCCTCTTTGGCCTTAGCCCTAGCTCCCTTTTTTCCGCATAAAACCCAGAGCTATAACCCGGAGTTAACCCCCATCGCGCAATAGCAATCGGGGGTTTCTTATCTCCTTATTTCCTTTTACCTTCAAAAAACTCTGATTCCGAGTAATCCTTTTTATTTTAAAGCCCTAATCTCCTCGCCTTCTTCACAAAACCATAGCCCCGCAATCGGGCGCTAAAAACACTAGAAAATTCTTCTGGAACCTATTTTCCTTTGTTTTTTATGAAACCCGACAATATGTTTTAAAACAAATCTGGGCTGTCGATCTCTGCAAGATCAACGGCCATCGACAAAATCGCAATCGCAAGTTTCTTCCCTTCGATCATCCTTCTGATCTGACAGTCAGCGCAAAATTGCATCGCAACTCCTCCCTTTAGTCTTTCCATTTTCCTCCTCAGACATTGATCCTCCGATTTAATCTCAGCCGTCGAATCCACAGAACTGACGGTTGAGATTCAATCGCGCTCCTCCCTTTGCCTTCTGCTGATGTCTTCCCTGATTTAATCCTGACTGTTGATCTCTCAAACTGATCCAACGGCCAGCGCTTAATCGCGTATCGCAAACTCAAAAACCTCGGCGCTTTTTCCTCTTTTCTTTTCTCCGATGTGATTTAATCCTGGTTTTTCATTCCGCTAGATCCAATGGCCAGTGTTACATCGCATCACACCCTTCTATCACATAAGCCTCCACCGTCCTGACCCCCCGATTTAATCTCCACCGTTGATCTCTCTTCAGATCGGACAACCCACATTGCATCACTACATCGCATTGGAAAAACACAAAGACTTAGTCCCTTGCTCTGTTTTCTCTGATTGTCAATTCCTGATTTAATCTTAGCATCAAATCCACAAGAACCAACGGCTGAGATCGTATCGTGCTCCGATCCATAAGCCCTTCATCATTGACCCATATTCAATCTCTGCCGTTGATCTATATCATGATCCAACGGTCCTCATTTTAACCCACCGATCTCCTCCTCCGTACTCCCGGTCCCACCACCATCGCCCCCTTTTCCTCTCATTTTCATTGTTTTCCTATGTATTTGTCCATCCATAAAGTTTTACATTTTTACATTGGAAACCATGTTTATGAACATAATTAGTTTAAACCTTGGTTTTTATAAAGTATTGCGCCTTTCTCCACCATGGGCCCCACATCCTCTTTACACCGCAGCTCTTCATCCATCGCGCTCTACTTGTTTCGTTGGATCTGGATCATCAAATCCAACATCCTAGAATCAATATCGCATGATTTTTAAACCCTTCCCACAGTGCTCAACTTTTACGCGATAAAAGTGGTTTTATAAATCCACGTGTCAAACACAGACCTATATCGCATTCCAAAAGTTAATACCTCTTACCCCCTGAGAGCCCACGCAAAGACCACTAATGGTTTTCCGCTATACCGCTCCCCCCTCTGCAATGCAAATCCTTGTTTGATCCTGACCGTCGATCTCTGAGATTGGACGGTCCTAACTTAATCTCGCCCCCATTCGTCTACCATCCATCTAACGCTCCCGAACATTTCATCGATAAATCCCAACTATTGGTTGTTCTAATCCAACGGCTCAGATTCGCCCTCGCGCCTAAAAACCTCCAAAGCAGTTTAAACTCAATTTCCACAGGATTTACATAGTTTTTTTTTTTTTTTTTGCAGGTTATATGGGGTTTTTCCCATAGATTTAAAAATGATACGAAGGCCAGGAATGACGATTCCTAACCTTCAGCATAGGAAGGGATCTAAGGAGTTCATCATTACAGCAAATACATCCACCTGTGTAAATCTTCTACGCGCCTGAAACAGAACAAAACACAATGAACATCAAAGTAACAAAGAGTATCAGTGTCAAAAGTGAAGATCAGTGCTTAAGTGAAGATTAAAGATTTTTAACAGAGTTTAAAGGGATTAAGGCACAAATTCAAGAATCAAAGGCCTAATCCACAGTCAGCAAGGAATAAAGGACCAAAAATGTAGATCAAGGCCTAATTAGGCCTAAAACATAGATCAAAACAGATTAAAGATATTTTAAGACAAAACAAAGAGAAATATTAGTCCGAAAGGCCTCCACTGCCACATCAGAGGCCAAATAATCCCCCAGCTACCAAAGCGACACCTACAGCCTCAATAAATCAAAAGAAGGCATAATTATTGCCAAGTCAATGATATTTTTGCCAGAGTTATTTCCAGCCAGCTTAAAGAGTTTTAAAGTCAACAAAATCTACTAAGCAGCTAAATACTTAATGAAAACCAATTAATACAGAGGAAATATCAGAAAACTTCTCTATTGAGCCCCTCAAAGGCTGAGAAGCATTAACTTGTATTAATTGGAACTAAGATCTTTTCTTTCATCCCACCTCCTATTTCTTCTATAAATACTTCTGAAGAAGATGAGATATGGGTTGGTTGTTGTACTTTGATGTAATACTTGCTTCTTGAAACTTTCCACATGTAAATAGTTTTCAGAGGCTCTTGAAGCTCTATTTGTGATCAAAGAAGTTAGGCTGAGAAGAGAAGATGATTTCTGTACTAAAACATTGGACTTGAAGTATGTAACTGGATTGACATCAATATACAAGCTTATTCTTGGGATCCTGGTCTATATCATTGGTGAAGTACCTCTTACTGTTATTGTTTTCCTTTCATGTATGCCATTTTGTTCACTTATTCTCTGATAAAGAATAGCAAACATAGAGCTAGGATTCACTGTCAAAAGTACCCTACTCTCACTGATAAGCTTTATCTTTATGTTTTCCTCCAATTGTGTATTTAAGAATGACTTAAGTTATGTGTAAACATTATCAAGGAATGTTGGTTAGTCCATGTCTTGATGTGCAAAACTTGAAAGGAAGTTCTTGAATGATATTTTCAGTACATGCTAAGTAGAGTTAGACTAGAAAATTTTATGGTTTGCCCTGTCTTCTAGTTTCTTTATCCAAAGGTTGTTTTGAATGTTTCCCTAAGAGTATGTTGAAAGCAAGCTTTGATTTTAAGGTATCTTGATTGATCTTAAGCTGCACCTTGTTTTCTTATCTGTTTTCATCCTTTCTGAAAGTAGTCATGTGGATTACTGGATTGTTTTTCTGATAAGTTAGCTTTAATACAAGCTTGTCCAAATAAGTTTATGGTTAGCCCTGTTCTTTGGTTGGTTTCAAACAGTTGCTTAAAAAGGCTTTTCTTGTATGGAAAGTTGATAAATCCTTGCTGAAATTATTGACTTTTTCCACCTTCTCAACACTTTTAATGTTCCATTCCATCATTTAATCTAAAGGATCTTTTGATATATATGACTTGCCCCTTGGACCACTCTTGAAATTGTTGCACAATTAAACCCTTTTATGACTCCATATCCCAATGGACTAAGTGATGTTTCATATCTATCCTATCAATTGAATCTTCTTCTGATTATTCACACCTTCACCCCTTTGAAACTCTTTCATTTTTAGGAGTTTCCACTCAATTAAAATCATTCTCAACCATCCAAATAAACAAAAAACCCTTGTTCTTAATAACTAGCCTAATATCATACCAAAAGCCTTAAATATAAATCAATCTTTGCACTTATAGAGATATCCCTCTCTGGATTCAGGAGGGCTAGATCCTAGAATCCCAAGGTGGTTCAAGTGTTGTCTCTACAGCTCTAGTCTTGCCAATCTGCTAAAATTACAGGGAGCTAACATTTCTGGCGACTCCACTGGGGACTTCTGAGTAAAATTACATCTTATACATCTCTAAGAGCTCAGAAGACCCAAAAAAATTTAGATTGGTAGATGGTGGTGGACCATAAAACATTTTACCTCCAAAAGATCTAAAATTTCCACTTGGTGACTCCACTGGCCTCCAGTAGGCCTATTACCCTTTCAGTCTTTGTAGACTCCATTTGGGAATGCATTGAGAAAACCCAATCATATTGTTGGTGGACAGAAAAATTTGAATCATCCACCTGGCGAATCCACAACTCCTAAAAAGACCTAAATACTCCACTAGAGGAAGAACCTGAAACATGACCAATCATCCTAGAAAGAAAGAGCATTCAGGCCAAAGTTGGATTCAACAAAATTATTGCTTTTATCTATAACTATGTTCTATCCTACTTTAAGCCTAATCAAGAATACACTGATGAGATCTACATTTATTATTGGAAAAATCTCAAGCCTCTGAAAATTAAGCCTCAAATTTTAGATCATGATTAGTCTTATACACATGTGCCCACCCCAGATTCACCTGTGGAAGATCTAGTGAATGAGAAACCTCATGCTACCTTTCCTCTTCTACGCGAAAACTCAAAGAGTCATAAATCTCTTTCTACACTACTTGTACCCGCAAATATTCTGGGAAGATACAAGCCTCTAATTTTACCCCCTAACGTCCAATCCCTCACTGCAAATCTTGCAGATAAACTACCGAGATTTCATGGAGAAATATCAACAGATATTGCTGAGAAACACATGCAAAATCTTGAGAATTTACTTGACCTTTATGAAATAGAAGAAGATGATGTGCGTATTAGAATGTTTGCCTTATCATTACAAGGAAAAATTAGGAGTTGGTTTGAGGACCTTCCAGCTGCAAGCATTATCAATTTTCATCCATTTACTCAAGTCTTCTTAGATAAGTGGGAAATCAGGGGAAATTAAATTCTAATCATAAAATAATACAAGAATTTAAAGAGACAACCAGAAGAGACAATACAAGACTTTTCAGCCAGGTTCAATAAGGTGTACAATGCAATACCTACTAGGATAAAACCACCCTTGGGATGGGTCCTATTGCACTACCCGAGTTCTTTTCACCCTGAGGTGGAATTTTAGATAAGAGAAAGAGAGCCTTCAAGCCTGGAAGAAATGCATAACATAGAAATTACTGTTGAATACAACATATGGGACATGGAGAAAAAGTTAAGCGCAATAAAGAAGGACCAAGCAGAGCAAGAAAGGCTGATCTCTGCAGAAACCAAGCTGGAAAAACTTATAGTGACAACCTACAGCTTGATAAACATAAAGGATGAAGACTATGAGGATAAAACTAGAAATTCTTATTCAAAAAGACCCACACCTTGTCCTGAGGAAAATCAAACCAAATCACTACAAGACATAAACAACATGCAAAGCATATATGATAAGCAAGATTTTAAATCAGAAAATGAACTTGCAGATTATTTTGAAAAAATATTTGGTGAGAATCCAGTGGGTTTGGTTGGTAACATTTTTTCTGAATTTGATTTGTCTGATGATGATTTTTTCCAAATAGAAGCTAATCTTGCAGGACCATCATCGATAGATTTGTGGGAGGAAGATCATATCCATCAACTTCAAGAAAGTGATGAGCAAAAGCAGGCTATTTATGATACTGATGAAGAAAGTTATGAAAGCTTGAACCTTTCAGCTCAGAGGTTGAGGAGGAAAGCAATGAAGAAACTTTTGAGCAGGTTTATACCAAAGATCCTTCTCTTGAAAAAGAGGAAGTAATTGAACATACCCCTGCTCAAGAATATAATAACCTCTTCACAGAGCCTAGTCCATTAAAACAGGACACACCAGGACTTCTAGAGGATAACACTACAGTGTTTGAGGATTTTTCTAGTTCAGATGACAATGAAGATGAGGAAGACTATCTTTCTCAAAAGAATCTTTACCTTGATCCAGTAGAGAAGGAAGTTTATTGTACTTCTATCTATAAGGAAATCTCTCCTTTAACAGAAGAAGAAATTGATCAAATACTAAACAAGAAGCTTACCTACAAACTTTCATTTGAACAAGACAATCATAAACTTAGTGCCTACTCCATAGAACAACCCAATGGCACTCAAGACAAAGAAGATAGTAAGGAAAGTAATGATAAATCTCAAACTAGTCCTATTTGGAGTATGAGCTTTGATGGGTTCTGTACTAAAACCAGTGTAGGTGCAGGAATATGGCTTTACAATACTGAAAACAATAATTCTGAAGCCTATTCATATAAATTGAATTTTCAATGCACAAATGACATCGTAGAGTATGAGGCATTTCTTTTAGGGTTCCACTTACTGAAGAAATTAGGAGCCCAGAAGATAAAATTTCATGGGAATACATAATTGGTAATTAGGCAAGTGACTGAACAATGCATGGTTAAACATCCAAGACTTAGAGCCTATAAGGATGATGCCATGGATTTGTTAAAATCTTTTAAAGAATTCCAACTTATCCTTGTCCCTAAAAACCAAAACATTCTTGCCAATGGATTAGCCCTTGTTGCTAGTACATGTCTGAGACCTTGGGAAAGCAAACAATATTCAATCCAAGAAAAATTAAGACCACCTGTCCCAAACCATAAAAAGTACTGGCAAGTCTTTGGGGAAGAAAAACAAATAGAATATTGTCCTACTAAGGATATATTATCTTTTCAAGAGAAATCCTCTCCCATTGCTGACATCAATCTGTCATCCAAAGAACCTGAATTCACACTAGGAACAAGCATAGATTTAGAGAAAGAAGAAATTTCACTGTATGTTGTTTTGTAGGTAAAAGAAGAGGATGATTCCAAGGAACATACTAAAGGTGCATTCCTCAAATCTGATGTCATAGAGGCAGACAATCTACCAATCATGAAGGGCCAAAAAGAAGAGAATTTTCATCTTTTCTTTGTTGATCCTATGGAAGAGTGTATGGAGGTCCCAATTGACTAAAATTTTCAAGTATGGATCCTTTGCAGGAGCCAAAGACACAAAATTTTGTCACCTTCTGTGACAGCCTTGGTTTTAGAGATTAATATTCAATATGTATTGTGGTTACCTCTGACTAGTAGCCATTGTCTCTATTTCTTTTTGTCACTACTCAACTGGATACATTGGCACTATTGTACTATATAGAGCTGTAAATATTCCAAGTTAGAGTAGGATAGATAGGAAGGCAATAAATCTAAGCCTTTGAGCATTTATTTAGTTATTGGTTTCTTCTTTCAAAGTTAGAAAAAGGAAAAATACAAAAACAATAAAAAGTAAAAAAGAGGGCAGATTGTAAAAACAAGAAAGGTACAGCCCCATACCAAAAAGAGAAACAAAATCTGAAAGTGTGCAAGCTCAAATGCCACTCCTAAAAAACACACTCCTAGTTAGTCATACAACCTAATCATGCCTAATTAGTTTTCAATTTACTGCTAATAGGTTAGTGAATTAGATTTTCCAAACAACTCAATCTTGGCTTATCAGTTAGGTAGATTAGGATAGAAGAAAAAGGGTTCAAACAAGCTCAAAATCTGAACCTATGAATTTCAGAAGAAATAATGACTCTAATTAGATCAAATATTGAGCCAAAGGAATGAAGCAAACTGGTTCTAATGTGCCCAAAACTTGAACTAGATGAGAAAGAAGAAGCCGCTCCAAAAAAATATATATATATTCAAAACTGAGCTGAAAAGTTATTGAAGGATGTTTTAGTTTTCAGATCTTAAGCCTTCACCATTTTGTTTTTACTTTTCTACAAATTTATTCTATGTGCGGCTTGATTTTATGCCATAGACCAGCAACAAGTTAGACTGTTCAATCCTGGCTTGTCTTCTTTTAAATTTCTTGTCTTAGAATTTAGAGAATAAAACTCTGTCAGACAATCTAATCCTAACAGAGTGTAGTTAGGTAGAGAATGTATGAACTCAACTGTTTAATCTAATTTCATGGAGAAATAAGAGTAGACTTAGATTAGTTTTATGTTTTCAATAAAAGAATAATATATTGATGAAAAGGTTTGCAAGTCCAAATGCACCTTCTGAAGAAAAAATGTTAGGAGGTAGGTTGTGTAGGTAGTTGTTTGGGAAATACTTTTTTGCTGATATATCAAGTTCTAAATTATTTTTGTTAGCAGCTAATAAAAATATTATCAAAGTGCAAGACACTAATCATCATTCCAGACATGAATTCCTGTGGTTCTTGGCACCTCCAGGGAGCTGCCATCCCTAGTTGGAGTCGCTGTTAGCCACCTATAAAAATTTTTCATACCAAATGGTGGCTAAATCTTTTTTAGCCTTCAAGAAACAATTCATGTCCAAATTGTGATTTCTTGAAGTCTTATGATGATCTCTACCCTCTGAGTTAATCTTCACTGTTGTTCTAGTATCAATCCTAAGAATACATGTTGTTTACCAAGAGAAAGACTACTTAGAAACCCCCCCCCCCCCCCTTTCACTCATTCTTATCCTTTTTTCATAAACTTTATTTTCACCTTTTAAACCTTCATTCCCCTTTAAAAATCTCCAAAATCCCTTTAAACCTGTGAAAATTCCTTTTGTATGTTTAAAAACCCGTTTTTCCCCTTCTACAGAAAGCCAAAAAGGCCTTGAAAAACCTTCATTTTGGCCTAAAAAACTCATTTTTCTATTAAGGCCTTAATCTTCTTTGGCCTTAGCCCCATCTCCCTTTTTTCCCCATAAAACCCGAAGCTATAACCCGGATTTAACCCCCATCGCGCAATCCCAATCGGCGGTTTCTTATCTCCTTATTTCCTTTTACCTTCAAAAAACTCCGATTGCGATTAAGCCTTTTTCTTTTAAACCCCCGATCTCCTCGCCTTCTTCACAAAACCATAGCCCTGCAATCAGGCGCTAAAAACACTAAAAACTTCTTCCGGAACCTATTTTCCTTTGTTTTTTATGAAACCCGAAGATATGTTTTAAAACAAATCTGGGCCATAGATCTCTGCAAGATCAAAGGCTATTGGCAAAATCACAATCGCAAGTTTCTTCACTTCGCAAAATCACAAATTCCTTTTCCTGTTCCGATGCGATTCTGCGATCTAATCTTAGTCGTCGATCATCCTTCTGATCCGATGGTCAGCGCAAAATCGCATCGCAACTCCTCCCTTTAGTCTTTCCCTTTTCCTCCTCCGATGCTAATCCTCCGATTTAATCTCAGTCATTGAATCCACAAGAACCGATGATTGAGATTCAATCGCGCTCCTCCCTCTGCCTTCCGCTGATGTCTTCCCCGATTTAATCCTGATCGTTGATCTCTCAAACCGATCCAACGACCAGCGCTTAATTGCGTATCGCAAACTCAAAAACCCCGGTGCTTTTGCCTCTTTCCTTTTCTCCGATGCGATTTAATCATGGTCATTCATTCTGCCAGATCCAATGGCCAGTGTTACATTGCATCGCGCCCTTCAATCACATAAGCCTCCACCATCCTGACCCCCCGATTTAATCTCCACCGTCGATCTCTCTTTAGATCGGACAACCCACGTTGCATCACCGCATCGCATTGGAAAAACATAAAGACTTAGTCCCTTGCTTTGTTTTCTCCGATTGCCAATTCCTGATTTAATCTCAGCTGTCGAATCTGTTAGCGCTCGAATCTGCCTCAGGCTGAAGAAGGAAAAACTCGAGGCAACATCAAACCAAGCTTAGCCTCGTAGCTAGCCCTACGAGGACAGGAGAGGGCTCTCTCCGAGTCTATCTCGATAAAATGAGCAATAGGGTGCGAGATGACTTAAAATGGGAACTGATTTTAGGCTAGTAAATAGATAGGAATGAGGTTTTTAATAAATGATTGGGTTTTCTGGGCTGCATGGGGCAAAGACAGCAAGAGCAGAGATTAAATGAAAAACGCAGATTATCTCCTGAGGCAAGATAAGCATGAAGTTTAACAATCAAATTGAAATTATATGGAGTGAAAGACCGCTGCGAGGTTGACAAGGGAAATAGTTGAATCCTTATCAAACTGAAGAAAACATAGAAAATGAATACCTCCCAAGGCAGAGCAGTAAACTGGATTCTGCCTTTCTTACTTAAAAGTATTCAACAGAAAATGATTATGAAATGAAATGTAAAACATTACAAGCTACATATGAAACATAAGAAAAGACAAAATGCTAAATCCACACCACAAGAATCTCAGGAGTCAGAGCTGTATTTTTTCATTAAATCCCTGTCAAAAACTGTACAATGAAACTTTGTTCTCTCTTCCACACACCTCTCAGAACTCTCCTCTCTACAAATGATTTTTCAATACATTAAATAAACTATGCTAGGAGAAAACAGATCGACCCAAAACAAGGGCGCTGTTTCACCTGAAGTTACAAAAATAGAGATAGAGTCATCCCTTTGTTCTAAAAACAGAAGATCGTTCCCCTTAAAATCCTCTGATGGCCAATTAAGAGACAAATATTGGGAGCGTAGATCTATTTGGATTATTAACTGAAGTCCTTAATGGGAGATCGAATCCTATTGCTGTGATGAATATTTTCATTCCAAATTAGCCTTTCGATCTCTGACTGCCACGTTACATTTGTCATTTGAATAAAACAGATTTTAATAAAAATAGCCTTTAAACTAAAATTCTGCCAATTCCAGCGCATGATGACAACTGTGCCCGGAGAGGGTTGCATGGTTGCAAGATAATGTTGCAATTATCAATGGAGGAGGAAAATCTTGCAGTAATCCGTTATCGAGGAACAACTGGAAATCAGTAGTGCACTTTTTCCTAAGGGATTGCCACGCATGTTCAATCATAATTCTGAAGCAACTTCAAGTCAGCACCATTGACCTCATTTGACTTTCCATATGCTTGCCTTAACATTTTAACAACTTTAGGTGAATGAAAAACTTTCTCCGTGATAGCAAGGAAGTCGCCATTTATTAAGTAAATGAACAAGGAACTCAGCCTTTGTATGTGCAAACAATTCACTGATACTTTTTCTTCATTAGGATCGGGATCCTTGAGAACCCAACCTATGTCTACAAGTAACTCCAAGATACTCTGCCTCTTTACCAAATTTTTCTCGCAAATATCAGAACCGGAACTTCCGATAGCAAGCCGGATTTTAGAACTTCCTGCTCGAGCATTTGAAACTCGGAACAAATTTGCTCTGACTCTTCACAAAAAACTAATTATATTTTCTAGAACATTTCCGGTCTTGAATTAAGGACAAGAAAGTGTCAGTTTCCACACATTCTAGACGCAAAAACTGAACTTGTCTGACACCGGAGCTGAACCTGTAATAACTATGGTTAGACGTTCTACAGGTGCTTGTTCATTGACCAAGTGGAGAAAACCATCCATATGCTAGTTTTTGGCAATATATGTTTGGCCGGTGCTAATACTAGTGCTGCACGTGGAGTCGGTGGAAACTAATGAGTGGAGACTGCGTTGGTATGAAGGTCGACTGAGGGTAGCTGTATGGATGAGTGAATTGTGGGAGGAATGTGTGGAGGGCCACACTGAGCATCGAAGGTCTCACCAGAGTAGCGTTAGCGTACCTGAACATCTGGGATATGATCAACTTGTGGCTAATTAGTATATGATCTGATACCATCATTGCCTGCCCTTTCTTTCCCTTGCAAACCAGTTCGTTGGAGTACTCGACAACCAATGCCAACCGAATTCAACACAGTTGAAACAATCCTATTTAAATCATTAAAGGGTTAGGATTAGAAGCAGAGACAAATACCGTCGGCCCAACATTCACCATTTACTCAGCAGAGGACTGTCCCATATGCAATGTCATTGTGGTGCGTCCAAGCTCTAACAACAACAAACCCAAAATCTGCATCATAATTCCATTTCGCATTGCAACAACCTGAATCTCACTGCGTGCTAATGCATTAGTTACATTTTCTTCACCTTCGATGATTTAAATTCAATATGGAGACATGGTCTTGAAACAATAGTGAAAAAATCATCTATATTCCAAAAATCCATGCGCATTCTCCAACATATAACGAGTCAAAACAATTTCAGGGTGTTCCCATAGATGGCGACAGGGTTTAAAGCATCATTTCAACACTACATTCAATCAATTAGGGCAAAGGATAATGACATGTTGACTATATGCGTAGCGCACCTACCCAACGGGTAGCGCCAGGCAAGTGGGTAGCACCCGTGTTAATTAACACTGGCTGTGGAACTTATGTGGGTAGCGCACCTTATTTGGGTAGCGCGCACCCTGTATGGGTAGCGCGCACCTCCAATCATTGTCCATAGCTATGAAAAACATGTCTTCGGCCCTCAACTTCACTAATCCAATTTCTGCCTTGAGAATTGGTGAACGACGAACTCCATGAACAGCATCCGGATTTGCAACTTCCATGAGGTCCATGATTTCTCCCTCTCCAAGTAGAGTGATTGCCTTTGCTATGAACTATTTGTCCAAACTCGAATTGCAGAGAATACTTCTTAGTTCATTAACAAATTTTGGATCCACACTCAAAGGTTGATTATGTTGTGCCTTATCTACGAGAGAAAGCATGAGTTTTCTTGCCAATGTCTGGCCAGCGGCAAACCACACATGGTTCACTTTCAAGATTATAACCATCAACTCCACCAAACAGCTGGGTGTGTTGTATATTTTAGCATTCTGACATTTGGATGCAAAACTCTATTTTGTTTGATTTCACTTTGTCTCTGATTGCTGATGATGTCCTTTCTGTTTGTGCTTTTGCAGGGATAGGAGCTGATGAGTCCTGGCAAGGTGGCCAGGGCCTGCATTTGACATTCTTCATGAGGGCAGACTTTAAAAATATACTTATTACAAACCACTAATCTAACAATTTCTTCTCCAAAACAGGGTTTTGGAGAAGAATCATCCTTTTGATCATTGAAACTCCTGAAATAATAACTCACTAAACCTTCCTCTGGCTTGCACATGTTATTGAAGCACTTCTGAAGACAAAACCCTGGACTCAAGAATTAAAATGACTCTTTAATGACTGCAAATGACGAGAAATGAACCTTGGTGAATTTGACTGCAGCAGGCTTGACAAGACGGAGTCTAACAGAATCCACAAGAACCGACGGTTGAGATCGTATCACACTCTGATCCATAAGCCCTTCATCATTGACCCATATTCAATCTCCGCCGTTGATCTATATCATGATCCGATGGTCCTCATTTTAACCCACCGATCTCCTCCTCCGTACTCCCGGTCCCACCACCATCGCCCCCTTTTCCTCTCATTTTCATTGTTTTCCTATGTATTTGTCCATCCATATAGTTTTACATTTTTACATTGGAAACCATGTTTATGCACATAATCAGTTTAAACCTTGGTTTTTATAAAGTATTGCACCTTTATTCACCATGGGCCCCACATCCTCTTTACACCGAAGCTCTTCATGCATCGTGCTCTGCCCGCTCCGTTGGATCTGGATCATCCAATCCAACGTCCCATAATCAATATCACGTGATTTTTAAACCCTTCCCATAGTGCGTAACTTTTACGCGATAAAAGTGGTTTTACAAATCCACGTGTCGAACACAGACCTATATCGCATTCCAAAAGTTAATACCGCCTACCCCCCCAAAGCCCGCGCGAAGACCACTAATGGTTTTCCGCTATACCGCTCCCCCCTCCGCAATGCAAATCCTTGTTTGATCCTGACCATCGATCTCTGAGATCGGACGGTCCTAACTTAATATCTCCCCCATCCGTTTACCATCCATCTAACGCTCCCGAAAATTTCATCGAGAAATCCCAATTATTGGTTGTTCTAATCCAACGGCTTAGATTTGCCCTCGCGCCTAACATTGAACATCAAAGTAACAAAGAGTATCAGTGTCATAAGTGAAGATCAATGCTTAAGTGAAGATTAAAGATTTTTAACAAAGTTTAAAGGGATTAAGGCACCAATTCAAGAATCAAAGGCCTAATCCACAGTCAGCAAGGAATAAAGGACCAAAAATGAAGATCAAGGCCTAATTAGTCCTAAAACATAGATCAAAATAGATTAAAGATATTTTAAGACAAAACAAAGAGAAATATTAGTCCGAAAGGCCTCCACTGCCACATCAGAGGCCAAAGAATCCCCCAGTTACAAAAGCGACACCTACAGCCTCAATAACTCAAAAGAAGGCATAATTATTGCCAAGTCAGTGATATTTTTGCCAGAGTTATTGCCAGCCTGCTTAAAGAGTTTTAAAGTCAAAAAAATCTGCTAAGTGGCTAAATACTTAATGAAAACCAATTAATACAGAGGAAATATCAGAAAACTTCTCTATTGAGCCCCTCAAAGGCCAAGAAGCATTAACTTGTATTAATTGGAACTAAGATCTTTTCTTTCATCCCACCTCCTCTTTCTTCTATAAATACTTCTGAAGAAGATGAGATACAGGTTGGTTGTTGGACTTTGATGTAATACTTGTTGCTCAAAAATTTCTACATGTAAATAGTTTTCAGAGGCTCTTGAAGCTCTGTTTGTGATCAAAGAAGTTAGGCTGAGAAGAGAAGATGATTGTTGTACTGAAACATTGGACTTGAAGTATGTAACTGGATTGACATCAATATACAAGCTGATTCTTGGGATCCTGGTCTATATCATTGGTGAAGTACCTCTTACTGTTATTGTTTTCCTTTCATGTATGTCATTTTGTTCACTTATTCTCTTATAAAGAACAGCAAATATAAAGCTAGGATTTACTATCAAAAGTACCCTACTCTCACTGATAACCTTTATCTTTATGTTTTCCTCCAATTGTGAATTTAAGAATGACTTAAGTTGAGTGTAAACATTATAAAGGAATGTTGGTTAGTCGATGTCTTGATGTGCAAAACTTGAAAGGAAGTTCTGGAATGATATTTTCTTTACATGCTAAGTAGAGTTAGACTAGAAAAGTTTATGGTTTTCCCTGTCTTCTAGTTTCTTTCTCCAAAGGTTGTTTTGAAGGTTTCCCTAAGAGTATGCTGAAAGCAGGCTTTGATTTTAATGTATCTTGCTTGATCTTAAGCTGCACTTTGTTTTTCTTATCTGTTTTCATCCCTTCTGAAAGTAATCATGTGGATTGCTGGATTGTTTGTCTAATAAGTTAGCTTTAATACAAGCTTGTCCAAAGAAGTTTATGGTTAGCCCTGTCCTTTGGTTGGTTTCAAACAGTTGCTTAAAAAGGCTTTTCTTGTATGGAAAGTTGATAAATCCTTGTTGAAATTATTGACTTTTTCCACCTTCTCAACACTTTTAATGTTCCATTCCATCATTTAATCTAAAGGATATTTTGATATAGATGACTTGCCCCTTGGACCACTCTTGAAATTGTTGCACAATTAAACCCTTTTATGACTCCATAGCCCAATGGACTAAGTGTTGTTTCATATCTATCCTATCATTTGAATCTTCTTCTGATTATTCACACCTTCATCCCTTTGAAACTATTTCATTTTTAGGACTTTCCACTCAATTAAAATCATGCTCAACCATCCACATAAACAAAAAACCCTTGTTCTTAATAACTAGCCTAATATCATACCAAAAGCCTTAAAGATAAATCAATATTTGCACTTATAAGAGAGAACCCTCTCTGGATTCAGGAGGGCTAGATCCTAGAATCCCATAGTGGTTCTAGCACCGCCACCCTCATGTCACCGTTAAAATTACTTTGGAGCCAATGTGCTCCAATTGTTTCATATAATATAAATATTGATTAAATTTATTGCCATTTTACTACTACCATTTCTAATAGCATTAGTAAGTTCTCTAATGAGACTTCGTTTAAGAAGAATAATATAACTTCCAATCCATGGTATTGACAAAGACAGTAAGACTTATACGAAAGCGATCAGAGATTCTCCTAATGAAATAATTAAGCTCTGGAATATAAATATATACAAAGATCTCATCAAGTGGAAGAAGGGGTTGTATATTAATAAAAGATAAGAAATTTTTGCGCCCATAAATTTTTGGCAGAATGTGCTTATTCGTAAAACCAAAAACAATCATTCTATCCCCTTATAAAATTTGGACAACTATATTAAGAAGTTGTGTGCTTCTCTGAACATTATGGGAACCACCTTAAAAACTCCTATTAAAGAGGATGCATTCTCTTTGGAAGACTTTGAGTCTCGGAAAGCTAAAGATATTGAAAGATACCAAGATGAGTTGCTTAAAATGGGAAGATATATCAATATTCCACATCACCACAAGCTTCTCAATTTGGTTGTAAATCATGGGTTACCTCAACTTTGGACGCAAATCCTTATTGTTCCTATCTTTAAAAATGGAGAAAAACTGTTCCTTCAAATTACAAGACCATTATGATTAGCCACATCCTAACCAAGCTTTATGGGCTCATTTTGGAAAAGAATCTTAGCCTTTAGATTGAAAGTCAGGACAAAAGAGCTAAAGGACAAGTTAGTTTTAGGATACATCACTCGATTATCAACCATCTTGTCACTCTCACAATCATTGCAGAGGAATGTTGCAATAGTAAAGTTGATCTCTTTTTTTTTTGGACTTTAGAAATGATTTTGACACGGTTGTTTGAGATAAATTTTGGGAGAGAATTGAAGAGGTCATGGTTCCTCGTGAACTGAGGACTGTTGTGATCTGCCTCTACGAGACCGTCACTGTCAAGCTTAAGACCAACAAAGGGTGGTATAATGCCATTAAATGCAATATCAGAGTTAAGAAAGGGTGTCCCTTATTCCCTACCATTTTTGGCATATACATCGATAATTTAGTGGAATTTTTGGAAACTGCAAGATGCAAGGGAACCGAGCTTGTTGGTGTATTCATTACTCTTCTAATTTATGTCTATGATATCGTTCTTCTTGTGAAAAGCCATGATGACCTAGACAAGCGACTTAGCCTCTTCATGACTACTACTCCAAGATGGGTATGTTAGTTAATATCAACAAGACTAAAGTCATGATCATTAAATCCAAAAATATCACCCAGGTTAATTTCATTTATAATAACCATTACTTAGAGTAGGTTTCTTCTTATCAGTATTTTGGTATTGACTTTCCTCATCAACTCAACTAGAATTATAACATCGAGAAAAGGATTTTTGGAGGTTGGAAAGCTTATTATAAGCTTGAAATCAATTATAAGTTGGTCAATATTTACATTTGGAGTAAAAAGAGGTTAATATTTGAGACTATCGTCACCCTTGTTGTCTTATACGAATGTGAAGTTTGTGGTTTCAGTATATATAGAGAGTCGTGGAGGAAGATTGATATGATTCAAAATCAATTCATAACCTAAAAACTTAAGATCAAGGGAGATACTCCATATCCTATCCTCTTTATCAAAACTGGTTTGTCCCCCATTGAAATTATGACTATTTTTAGATATCTGATGTATAAGAATAAGATTTACAACATGGAATCCAAAAGGCTCCCAAAAATTGCTTCTAAATTAAGTCAAAACCCCCACCTTCGCCTTAAGTGTGACTGGAATAAGGATGCCCAGTCTTGGCTCAATCATTGGGGCATTAAAGATGGGATTGGTATGGGAAGCAAAGATAATAAGAAAGATACTATTACCTTCAACTTTAAGGACAACTTGTGAGTGGATAAGGAGCTTTAAGGTAAAAGGAAGCTACGATACTATATTGAGGTGATCAACCCCACCCTTGATCACCAAAATTATCTCTCTATGTTGACCAACACTAAGAAGAAAATGAACATCTCTAGGATAAGAATTAATTTTCATGAGCTTCGCAGTGAGACCGGGTGGTGATCTATTCCCAAGACTCCCTGGAACATTCAAATCTGTAATATTTGCGATACTAAGAAAGTGGAAGATTAAAAGCACTTCATTTTAGACTGCCCAACCCTTACTCACATCTGCTCACAATTCCGTAACATATTCCACACTTCTAATCTTCTTGAGTTATTAATCCATCCCATCTGTAGCGATCTTGGAGTAGTTCTTTCCCTTCTCTTTGATCATAGAAACAAGATTTTGAGGAATCAAATTTATATTCTTTTTATTTTTCTTCTCTTAAGTTTGATAGGCTGCATTGGTTTGAGTGGACGTTATGCATCATCATCGTCATCATGATAACATTTTGGAGTTTCTAGTGGATTTTTTGGCTGGAATCCGATGTTAAAATTTGAGGTGAAATATTGATTTGTGTTATTTAAAATGGTTTTCTGACTGCATATATGGATTCAACATTCTCAAAAACCCCTAAGGAAATTCGATTGTGCAAAGTTTACTTATCAAACTTGTGATTTCAATGAATTCTGGCCAAATTTTAGACAAATTAGATCGGAAAAACAAATCGGGAAAGTTTTCAAAAAGTTGCATTAAAGACAACTCGCTTTATATTCAGTATTTTAAAAATATTTATTGTAAAATATTATATTTTTATTAAAAATTTAGTGAAAGTGAATTTATAAATAATTAATTATTGAAATTTTTTTTATATAATTACATGTATTAGATTTTATTTTATATAATTTTACTTGATTTGATATAATTTCAATTTAATAATTATTAGTAATTTTATTTTATTTAAATTACCAAGAAGGTGGAAGATGAGAAACACTTCCTTTTATACTTATGGGCTCTAACTCATATGATCGACGAGGATCTCAATGTACAAGTGGCATTAGAAATCACTCAAAAATCTAAGTGGTTATATGTGAACAATACGAGAAACAAATAAAATTGTTGGTCGCCCTGATTCCAATGGTGCAAACGAAACTCCAACCTGAGTTCGTATGAGGAAGTTAGAGCTGGTAAAAGTTGCAGTCAAAGTGGGCAGTGGGCCAGGTTTAAAGGTTTTACAATTTGACTAACATCAGGACATGGAACCTAGCTCCTCAGAGTGAGAGAATTTTTGGAATGAATAATTTTCCCAATAACTCTTAGATTCAGTAAAATAGAAAATTAGGGTTTGTTTTAAAAGATAAATAAATAAAATATAATAATGGGGTGGTGGGTTTCCACCCCCGCACTATGGTTTGCATTATAGTTTTGTATGTATCTATTTAAAACAAAACAAGTAACGGGTTGATGAAAACAATCACTTCTTTAAACATTGATAGACGGTGGAACCTTCATATCACTAACTATGACTCTACATAACCATGGATTTATATGTTAGCATAACCGATCATTATATTTAAACCATAACCGGTGGAATGGAAACGCGTGACTTGACCTCGAAACTCAGCGTCATTATTATATATATTTTCAAACTATGCAAATATTTTGTTATAAATATTTTCCATACAAACAAAATAATGAACCAAATTTGGAGGGTCAAGGATTTGAACCCAAACCTTTGTCGATTTAGTGAACTCTGCCACCAACAAACCACAGGCTCATTTTTGGTGGCTTTTCCCAGCAGCATGAATTTAAGCCTTCAACAGTGATTTTCACAAGGGAGCAGCAGTGAATCGAAGAGGAAATTTAGTGCAACGGTGGACCTCTAGCCAAGTAGGAACCTAGAACCTTGCCCAAGATAATCTTGGGAGCATCAAAAAGATTCTGAGAGGTGCAGAAAGACAGTTCGCTAGAATTGGGCATGTGGATAGTCGTTTCTACATGATTTTTCGCCCATAACTCAGTGGTGATGCCAGTTTCAACAGTGAGACTCTCCATGTTTCGACCATCTTCCAACTTGGAGGTATAAGGCTATTTTATGTAAATTTCACTTGTACTTTGTCTCTTTAACGCCACTTAATTAATGAACGCATCCCCACTGTTGAGCAAGGCCGGGAGACGTAGTCCAAATTGGAAGAACTTCGTAATCAATTATTTGTGTCATCTTTTCATGTGTTCATGTTATTTTCTCTTTGTTTCATGTGTGTTTTAGTTTTCCTAGATAATATGATTTGTCATGTGTAATCCTTTATGGATCCATAAGCAAAATATCTTATATCATCACAATCCGCTCTCAATTCCCTAACATATGCCACATTTCCAATCTTCTTGAATAATTAAGCGAGCCGTAGCGATCTTGGAACAATTCTTTCCCTTCTCTTAGATTCTTTTTCTTTTTCTTTTGTGGAGGTTCGATAGGTTGCATTAGTCTTAGTGGACATTAATCATCATCATCATCATCATCAGTAATTTTAATTTTAATTTATTAATTATATTTTTTAACTTATTTTAAATTCAAATTTACTTGAATATATAATTAAAAAATAACAACATTTACTATTTTCCTTTAAAATGTTAAATTTCATAATAAATAATTAACTTACTAAATTAATCCATAAATGTTTTCATTTCAATTTACTTTTTTGTCATATGTATATGTTTAAAGTGTCAATTTGGCATATGTATTAATTCATTATGTTTTATGTGAGCCATTTTTATTTTTATAGAGTTATTTTTATTTTGACTAAGTTAAAATGTTTACATTACATCACATTAATCTTCTTTTTATTTAATTTAAGTTTTAAAATTTATTTTATTTTTATTTTTATGTAATTTGACTTGGTCAAAATATTAAAAATTACATTACAACATATCTACCATATTAGGCGGACCTCTAGGGGCAATTATATTATAATATATATTATAATTATTTAATAATATTTTTTATTATAATGAGTTATAATATATAATGTACCATATTATAATTTAATATTTTATTTATTTCTTTTTTTTTTTAAGAAAAAGTGATAACTAGATTGGTTGTCCGATTATATATTCACACCATGTGATAGAAAGTAAGCTAAATTTATACATGTGGAAGACCCACAAAGTTTGGAACTATAATCATTATACAAGAAATACTTTTACAATTTACTCATTTAGTAACTATTTTACACTCTATAAACTAATTAAATAAATTTTTAAATATAAATAATTAATTATATTATATAATATAATTAGTTATATTCCATATTTAATATTTACAACACAATATTATTTGACATTGTAATCCATATTTATTTTTCAAATAATCTTATGGAAAAATCACATCATAAATTCTACAACCTATACAAACAAAAATGATTAGATGCCTTTGAAACTACTTATCATCAAGATAAAAATGATTGTGTTAATCCCAAAAACTTAATCTCTTATTTATTTATTTATTTATATATATATATATATATATATATATATATATATATATATATATATATATATTAACTTCGTTATATGTTATATAACTAATTATGTAAAAAAATTGTCAAGTAACATTATTATGATTTGAATTAAGATATGATATTTATTAATACAAATATTAAAATTTACGATGAAATAAAGCACTTTATATTTATATCGAGTATTTTAAAAATATTTATTGTACAGTAAAATTACTAAAACTTTACTCAAAGTGAATTTTATATATAATTCATTTTTGAAAAATAAAATTATGATTTATATAATTATATATATTAAATTTTATTTTATATATATTTTTACTTATTCTAAATTCAAATTTACTTTAATATAAAATTTAAAAATAAAAGCATTTACTATTTTTCTTTAAGAGTTAAAATCTTAAATAAACAACAAACTTACTAAATTAATCTATAAAAATAAACATAATTGTTTTCATTTTTGTTTGCTTTTTCTCATATATATGTATATGTTTAAAGGATCATTTTGGCATATGCATTAATTCATGTTTAAAGTGTCTCAAAGGTTGTTTTTTATGACATTGAATTCATCTATATAGTAAAACAAAAAAACAGTTTAAATAACACAAATCAAGATATAGCCACAAATCTTTTCACATGATTTTGACTAAAAATATACCAGAAACTCAAAAAAAAATACACACTTATTAACCACTCTTTTCCTCCAAAATAATTTATCATATAAAATGGAAAATGATTAATATTCTGTAATCTATATAACCATTAATGAAATGATGGAAAATGATTAATATTTAGTTAAATAATACTATAATGAAAAATTATTAATACTCAATATTTATTAATCTATACATCTATTAACTATTAATATTGTGGGGATGTATATATCCATTGTTAAATTTAAACCAGTTTAAATCTAGAAATATAACCTCATCGGATTAATAGTTGTATAGAGAGGAAAATAAGTATCGCCTTCCATTAGAGCATGACTACAAAATAAAATAAAATACTAAAATGGGGCATGGCCATGTTAGGCCATTAAGTACCATGACAACAGAAAATAAAATACCAAGATGGGTTCATGTTATGACACGAGATGAGCACTATATATATAAGTTGGGTTTGAGATACTCAATGTGTGTTTTCGCTCGAATGTATTTATAATTTATATTATGAATGAAATTTAATATTAAAATTTCAATTTTTAATGTTACTGATTTTAATATATAAAAATGATTTAAAATATTATAAATCATTTGATCTTAATTAAAAATTGTTATTGATATAAAAATGATTTAAAATATTATAAATCATTTGATTTTAATTTCATTCTAGTCAATATGATAATAGCATAACGATAAAATTTGAGATGAACGCTATATATATAAGTTGGGTTTGAGATGCTCAATGTGTGTTTCACTCGAATGTATTTATAATTTTTTATTATCCATAGAATTTAATATTAAATAAAATTTCAATTTTTAATGTTACTGATTTTAATATATAAAAATGATTTAAAATATTATAAATCATTTGATCTTAATTCCATTTTAGACAATATGATAATAGCATAACAATAAAATTTGATCTTAATTCTATTCCAATCAAGATGATATATTAGGAAAGCAATATAATAATATAAATAAGTATCAATTTATGACAAAAATCTAATTATTTACTTTGTAATACATTTGACATTACCAAAGTAATATATCTATATATGTGTGTATCATAACTTTAATTTATATTATTATTATTATTAAGAATAAAAGAGAATTAATGTATGAGTTCAACCTATATAGTTAAAAAGAAACATGTAACAAGATTTTTAACTATTTAGATTCACTCTCACTTTACTTTGTTGTGGTGATTCTTAATTTATGAATAGATTTTTCTTGAATACCAGGAGCCAATATCATGACTTACCACGTGGCCAAAAACCATAACTCATTTCATATGACACTTGTTTGTATGGATTTTTTATTTGTTTCTATTTAATTAATTTAATGAAAATGGTGAAAGGACATAACTACTTTTGAGACAAATATCAACCTTTAATATGTGACAACTATTAAAAATATTATGGAGAGTAAATCTCTATCATCCACATAATAATTAATGGTAAGAGGTTAAACTCCTAATATCATCTAATAATTAATAATAAATGATAATTAAATTAAAATTCTAGAACTTCTATTCCAAAATAAACATGTTAAAATAGTACTGCTAAATTTCTTAACTATCACTTTGAATAAAAAATTGAAATTGAGACATAATAACAATACCAATTCCAATTGAATGATTTCCAAATAATCGTAGTAATTCACTAGTAAGCACATTTAAATATAAACGTGTCACATCTAAAACTCTAAGAGGCACTCCTTCAAATTTGGTTATGAGCTAATTTGAGAGGCACTGCTTCAATTTTGTTTATGAGTGGACTTCATTGTGGATTGAATTTTTACGAGTAACATTGACATAGAGATAGATTCCAGAGCATTTAAAATATTTTTATTTTTGGAATTTTATTTTCTAAATCATAAGCGACTGAAATGTTTTTCTATACAATGCAATGGGAAATGAGGACTAAAATTAAAAAATTAGACTTATATCAATCATATAAAGCTTAGGCTTATATACATAACTTTTTTGTTTCGAATTTCACAAGTGTATATCTAGCACATACAATACTATACAAATCACAAGTGTATATCTAGCACATGCAATACTATACAAATCACAAGTGTATATCTCGACAGACTCTCTCGATGTCTCCATACTTATGAAATTGGTGTGTAGATTGGTGGAAAGATTTAGGGTTTGTTTCAAGACGATCAAGATATAATCTTCATACTTATGAAATTGGTGTGTAGATTGGTGGAAATATTTAGGGTTTGTTTCAAGACGATCAAGATATAATTTTCATTTCCTCAACGAGGTTTTCCACCCATTCATTCATTCCTGTGGGTTCATATCAATCTTCATTTAGTAGTGGTGTGGGCTTATATTTTACTTCATTTTGATACTGGGTGAAAATGTGAAGTTGGATTACACTTTTTGCCCTTTTTTGAGAAAAAAACTTCCATTTTTTTTTAGTTCTTCAACTTTATGCATGCTAAAACAATTTTTCTGTTTAGAATTTCATTTTGCGATAAACATAAAAGTTGTTAGAAAATTTGTTAGCTTTCTATTACTTATTTTTTGGAATTTTTTTATACACATTTGTTATGTCAACTTAGCGTTCTTTGAGTGTGTGTTTTTTAACAATAAACGGACTCATAAGAAGTCATGTTAATATGCAATATTGTATTCTTTGAAAATTTGTGTTTTTGAGAAACAAAATTTGTTACAAAAATCTAGACAGAGTCTACTTCGGTTTCATCATATTTACAAAGCCAATGGATGCATATCATAATTACTAGAGTTTTTTGAACTGGTCCAATATGAAAAACTACATATTTTGAATATGTTTCGTGACACAAGAAATTTCTTAACATATAAGTTATAAACTAAAAATCTAAAAGCTACCCATTAGAGACAATAGACCAATGTAATGTACGATAATTGTTTCAATTTTTTTTACAATGTATTTTGGAAGATACATAATTTTGATTTCACTGAATCACAATGACCTTCAGAAATTGTTTGCATCTATTTTATTACAAAATTAATTAAAATTAGTAAATATTTATGAAATTCCATGAAAGTTATATTTCCTGAAAGTAGATTCAATTCTGAAAATGCTTGTCTTGGTTCCAACACTTAATTCAGAATGTTTCATGGAGTTTATTCAGTCCAAAGTTGTAGAAACGTATTCATGGCTTGGCTCTGCGTAACTGGTGACGCGTTAGTTCAGCCGAACTGTTTTTTGCTCCAACGACACGTTAAATCAAATGACAAATTAGTTTAGCTGAAATTTTACTTTACTTTCTGTCGGCCAAAAAGTACCGCCAAGCCCCTCCAGAAAAACATTTCGCGACAATATAAATTGTTGCGAAACCATTCATTATTTTCGCATATTTTCGCACTTTTGGTTTGATTTTACAAAAGTCTTGATCTAATTTTGCAAAGAATTGTTTTGGGTTTAAGGACTTTTCTTGGAAGTACATTCAAAGGACTTCAAAGGACTTTTCTTTGAGTCACATTGTTTTCGTACATTTGATCTGATTTTGCAAGGAATTTTTTTAGGTTTAAAGAATTTTCTTGGAGGTACATTCAAAAGACATTTCTTGGAGGTATGTGATACAGTTTTTTGGGATTTTTTTTTTATAAGTATGGATTTGGGATTAATTTCGAAAGGACATTTTTTGGTTTTGGGTTGAAGTAAATCTTTTATAATGATTTTTTTAAAATGAGTTTTTGTGTAACTTTTTAAATCAAATTTTTTGAAGGACTAGGAAGGAAATATTTTGAACTTCGTTTCATTTTTATAAGACATTTTTTTTCTTGAATTTTTTAAAGTAAGTGTTTTGGATTGGAGTATGTATTTTTTACAAAAAATTTAAAATGAGTTTTTTTTTTAAATTAAATCTTTTGTGATGTTTTTTTTAATTGAGTTTTTGTCTAAATTTTTGAAGGAAATTTTTTGAACTTCATACTCTATTATCATTGGAAATCGAAGAAATTGTACGAGAAAATATGATCGAAAAAGAGACCCTGAGGAATGTAGAGAAGAAACGAGACAATCTCGCAAAATAAAGATAGAAGCACTCTCAAATATTGAAGGGGAAAATCAACCTCAACTAGAAGTTTAAACAGGTATGTAAATGTAAATATTATGATTTTGATATATTTAAAATTTTCCTAGTGTAAAATGTGAAGCTTAATTTTTATTTGGTGAACTAATTTGAAATTTTTTTTGCAATGTAAACAGAGAGAGATATTCCTCAAAACATTGAGGATGAGATAAAAATTTTTGAAAGAGAAAGTGAAAGAGATATTGAACCAGTGATCGAATATGGTGAAAATGATGAAAGAAATTCAAGTGAAGAAATTGAATCACAAGGTATATATATATATATATATATATATATATATATATATATATATATATATATATATATATGAACTATCACATTTTCCTTTATGAAATACTTCTAAAAAATGTGGTTAACACGATATCATATATAATGGTTAGCTTTTTTATTTCCATATGTGTGAGTGTCAACATTTTCTAACATCTCGTCAACGACATTGATTTCATCTGTACATATTCGAATGAATAGTACATAATAAGTTTACATATTCAATAAATAACGAAATAAGTAAACATATGTATAATTTCAATAATACGTGCATGTGTTCAACGTATATATATATATATATATATATATACATTGAACACATGCACGTATTATTGAAATTATACATATATTTATTAATTTAGTTATTTATTGAATATGTAAACTTATTATGTACTATTCATTCGAATATGTACAGATGAAATCAATGTCGATGACGAAATGTTAGAAAATGTTGACACTCACACATATGGAGATAAAAAAGCTGACCATTATATACGATATCGTGTTAACTGCATTTTTGAAAAGTATTTCATAAAGGAAAATGTGACAGTTCAAGCCCAAATGTTGAAAGGTCTGCTATCATTAAGGAAATTAAAAGAAGCTAAGACTTTATTAGGTATTCGAAAATCAATCAAAGATTAAAAAAAATGAAGGAAACTGTGATACAAAATATAAATAGTGCTATAAATTCAATGAAAAGATCTAGACAGAAAAATGTTTCAGTTGTACGTAGAGCGATACATATGGCAGTGGTTTCATCAAGTATTAAAGAGAATCGCTTGGTAAAATCTATGGCACGAGCATTAGGAACCTTGCGAAAAACTTTGCACAAACATCGGAAATTTCGATTGCAACTAGATGTAAATCATGAACTTGCTTGTTGGAGAGCTATTTGTAGGCAACCATATAAAGATAGACTTGGAGAAAATGTTAAAAAAATAATACATGAATATTGGAAGAACAATTCACGTGTTTTTCCAACTGCAAGGCATGTGATACGAAGAAGAATAGCACAAAATCAGTACGAACAACATGAAAACAATTTCTTGGAAACCACTCAGATAGAGTTGTTCAACAAGTTCAAAGAAGAGAATCGTGAAATTCATGTTTCAATCAGTGATTTTGTTCAACAAAAACCATGGTATGTAAAACCTATCACCGTACGCGACACTTGTTGTTGCCGTTATCATGTGAAATTTGAGTTATATTATGACACATTCCTTGATTTTGGTAGAGCATTTTGGAAGGATTCACCGCCTCCTTCCACTATCCGTGATTTCATTTCTCAAATTCTATGTGAAAGAGAAAGTGATGAACTATTTCACGAAAATAAATGTGTTGGTGGTAAAAAATGCGATGATTGTGGAAATTTGACTAAATTTCAAAACAAATATCGTACTGATATAAATTATCAATCATTGTCCAACATGAAAGTGAAATGGAAGAGATATGAATATATCCATACATCGATTCAAGGTGCAAATAGTGTTAAACAAATTGAATTATGAGAAGAAGAAATTTTTGTGATAGATTTTTTGAGAAAGTTTGAGGCAAAAATTTACAAATACACCAAGCATTCCCATAGAGCTCAATGGAAAGACTTTCAATTCAAGAAATTCTGTGAATTTTTTCCACCAGGGACCATTTTGTCAGTAATTGATTTTGCAGAAAACTACACATTTGTTCCACAAAAATAAATTCAGAGTGAATACTATCATTCTGACCAAGTCTCCATGCTCGTCCATATTCTATATAGAAATGTTGAACAAAACGTCGATCATATAGAAAGCACCAATGAAAATCGACATATTATTAAATAATATCACTTTTATATCAGTGACGATCATACACATGATACATATTTTGTACAACATTGTTTTGAAAAAAATTATGATTCCTTGAAAAATCGTGGAATAACATTCAATGAACATTGGATATGGTCAGACAGATGCGCAGGACAATTCAAATATGCACAATCATTCTTTTGGTTGTGTTGTGTTCATAAGAAAACCTGCAATAAACATTGTTGAAATTTCTTAGAGACTGGCCATGGAAAAGGAGAACATGACGGTGCAGGGGCATGCATAAAATGAGCACTTAGAAGATATCAAATGAACCCCTCTATAAGCCGACTTGTGGATGCGAAAGAATTTGTTCAATGGTGCATCGCTACTCTAAGCCATGAGACTAACCGATCAAGGGAAGTGTGAAGGTACATTCAATTTAATTTTTATTGAATATCTAATTAAATAAATAGTTTACATTTATCACAATGATTATCTTTGATTGTATTTTGATATCATATTTACATTCTTCTTTAAATTTTCCATATAAAGAATTTTTTGGCATATTGGGATCGAAGACGTAGATAGATCAATTGGAAATGACGTTGAAACAATAAAAGGGACTCGAAAATTGCATTCAATTAAAACAAAGTCATCCAGAAATGTGTTTGCATTGGATAAAAGAAAATATTCTTATTTTTGTCATGTTTGCATAGACAACACAAAATCCAATGATGTTTGTGAAAACAAAATGTATGTAAAAGATTGGAAACATATAGAGCTAAATACAAAGGGAAAAATGTTCGTTGCAATGTTTGAAGAAATGCAATCAGAGGAGACTACAATATCATCCGATGGTGATCGAGTTTCTGATCTTGTTAGAGAAGGTAACATTTGAATTGCTTTCTAATGATAAATATCTAGAAATAAATTTGAATATATGTATAATTTTGTCAAGTTTGTTTTATTGTACAAGAGGTATTTTTGTTGTAATTGCACCTACTAACAATGATGAAAATGTGAAGTATTATTTGATGCGTTGCCCTGAACGAAAAATGAAATTATTATAAGACTATAATGATCACGGATTTCCATATGAAAGAGGATCTATTATACTGAAAGGTTATTTTTTCAGACAAAATAATGAAAGTGGGAATTTTGTTTACTTTGAAGACTTGAACCTGATTTCATAAGTTGTCAATATAGTCACTTGGTGTGTGTAGCACGCATAAAGTTGATCAAGGTTCAATCAAAGAAAAAAATGAATATTAGGAAATGGCATTATTGAACGGATTATTGAAGATGGCATTCCATTGTAATTTTTTTGATCGAACTGCCCAACAATTTATTCTCTTTGGATTATATGTTCTAGAACTTCCAGTACTCAATTAAAAATTGAGCTGCTTTGTTATGTTATCTATGCAAGTGTTTGCACATGTACAAATTGTTTTGGTACATGCACACTCTAGTATCAACTGAAAGTAGCTTTTTATACATGCATTGATGAAAAATGTTGCATACATATTGGATATATATGTATATGTTCTAGAATACAATTAATTGTTTAAGTAGTTTTACTATGTGCATTGATGAAAAATGTTTCACGTACTCAATATACATGTTCTAGAATGCAATTAACTGAAAGTAGTTTTTCTATGTGCATTGATGAAAAATGTTGCATGCACTGGATATATACACGAACTCAATGCATGTAGTTTTTCTTGTGAGCTTTTTTGGTAAAAAGTATACACAATGTAAATAAATTATCCACAGTATAATTTTGTACAAAGATTCCTTTCAGACAAGAGACTCGGAGCACTTCTTCGACTTTTGGTGGGATTTGACCCACATCTCTATTCGTGATCGAAAATCTAGTACAAAATTTGTCTGTCCAATGGTCGAATATGTTCTATGTGCATTAATGAAAAATTTACATACTACATACTATTGTTTGAGTGAAATGTTTTTAAAAAATTACCAAATGTACTTCAACCATGTCTAAAACTTGAATTTTAAAAACTTTTTGATTATATCAAAACAAATTACTTCACATGTCATGCCACTTGTAGTTCAACTATCCAATAAAAACATTAACCATTTAACATTATATCGCATGCCAAATGTAGAAATGGTATCCAAAACTTAGTTTTAAAAACTTTTTGATTATATCACAACATTACTTCAAAACTTAGTTTTAAATTTTTTTTGATTATATCACAACATTACTTCACATGATTAATGTACTTCAACCATCCAAAACTTGGGTTTTAAAAACTTTTTGATTATATCACAACATTACTTGTCATGCCATCCAATTGTAGTTCAACTATCCAATAAACACATTTAACATTATATCACATGCGCCAAATGTAGATTGAAACCATCCAAAACTTAAGTTTTAAAAACTTTTTGATTATATATTGTGCAACATTACTTCACATGCCATGCCAATTATAGTTCAACTATCCAATAAAAACATTTAACATTATATCACATGCCAAATGTAGATTGAAACCATCCAAAATTATAGATCACAACATTACTTCACATGCACATATTACTTCACATGCCATGCCAATTGTAGTTCTTGACTATCCAATAAAAACATTTAACATTTAACATTAAATATCACATGCCAAATGTAGATTGAAACCATCCCAAACTTGAGTTTTAAAAACTTTTTGATTATATCGTGCAACATTACTTCACATGCCATGCCAATTGTAGTTCTTGACTATCCAATAAAAACATTAAACATTTAACATTAAATATCACATGCCAAATGTAGATTGAAACCATCCAAAACTTAACTTTTAATTTAACAAAAAATTATAGATCACAACATTACTTCACATGCCAAATGTACTTCAAGAATCCAAAACTTAAATTTTAAAAACAAAACAAATTATAACACATCATTACATAACATGCCAAATGTAGTTCAGAAGCAAAACATTAATTTATAGATGACAACGTTGCTAGTAGTTCAATTATCCAAAACTTAAAAGTTTTAAAAATCAAACAAATTATATAACAACATTACTTCACATTCACATGCCAAAAGTACTAAAACCATCCAAAACTTAACTTTTTGGAACAAAACAAATTATATTAACACTGTAATAAAATATGTCCAAAAATTGTAGATCTCACAAGTATCAAGTATCAAGTATCAAGTTATATATATATATAACAATGCATCTAGATAATATATAAAAAAGTAAATTTAATACTGTCTAAATCTTGAAATCAAATCTACAAATCATGTCCATCAAATAGAGATGGATGTAGCATCTTTCCTATCAGGGTCTCAATCCGCGCACTATCATGCGAAGCATGGGAAACCTGTACACAATGCACATGTACAAACATTAAAATTTGATGTTTTAAAAATGAGTGAGAATATATATAGAACTTCATGTAAAAAACAAAATATAAAAAAAAATCATGCAATACCTCAGGAGGTTCCCTCTCCATTTGTTCACGTGCTACAAGTTCCCCCCTCCCATGGGAACATATGCAATGGTAAACTGTACAATATACATGTACAGTTTTATATATATATATATATATATATATTAAAAAATTTCAGATGAAAATGCACGTGTACATATATAAACTTATTTTCAATAATATTAAAAAAAAAAGTTAGACAACTTGTTCAAATGGTTGAAATGGTGTGGATGTTCCTATCTCCGTCGCTAGAGTCCGTGGATTAAAGAAATCTTCTATAGGAACCTAAAATTCAAAATTTTAAAAGTATAAAATAACTCAAGATCAAGATCTCAATTTATAATAAAACTTAAATAAACAACAATTTATAAATTATAACTAAATTAAGAAAACACACACACACAGATATATATATATATATATATATATAAGTGAAAAATTGAATACTTTTGTAGGTGAATTTGGGACATCTCCTAAGAGAGGCTCCAAATGAAAATCTCCAAGAACCTAAAATTCAAAAAATTTAAAATAACTCAAGATATAGATATATATATCTCAATTTTTAATGGAACTTTTTGAGGTGGAATATATATATATATATATATATATATAACTTAAACATAATTTTTAAAAGTGAGGAATTGTCCATACTTGTTGTGGATGTGGCACATCTCCTAAGGAAGTAGAAGGTACATCTCCCAAGGAAGAAGAAGGTACCGCCATCCCAAAAAAATTGGATGGAATCAGAATCTGTTAAAACATTTTATCATTATATATACATACATGTACATGTGTGCACAATTATTTATTTTAAAAATATCACTTAAAAAACACTAACATTTGCCAACATATCTTGATGGTGAGACCCATCTACATTGTTTGAACCAGAAGTCCCGAACGTGATATTAACATTTTCGTCATTCATCATGCGTGACAACTGCAAATGGTGTTTTAACATATAATGATACATTTTTTTTAGATTAATGTACATACACATGTATTTATTACAAATTGTACACATGCATGTGTTAAAATAATTGAACCCTAAGGTCATTAACACATACCGTTCCCGTGCCCTCTTCCTCATGAAGAATTAGGTCTTGAAAACCATTACGACAATTCTTTGCATATATTCGAAGATCTTCAACATTCATGTTGTCAATCTCTTCATCTGTACAATACACAAAATTGGCATGTGCATTTTCACGTGCTCTTTGTCGATTTAGGCAAACATCGACTCCACCCAATCTGTTGTAAACATTGTCGATCATGACATCCCTTGCTTCTCAACTTATTTGAGAAGTCGCATCCATCTCTCACCACAGAGTTTCGACCTGAAAATATCGACTCACCAATGGCAGCTCAGGGCGAGGCAACTCCACATCTCGCTTAGCGCCCTTACGGTCATACAATCGACCTTTCCCCAGACCAAAAAATTCTGATGGAAGGTCATTTTAGTTAGGTTTCATATTCAAAAAAATTCTGCGTAAAAAAACTGTGCAAAATAAACAGGAACCTCGTTGTTCCATGGGAGCCTTCCATAGGTCGCAAGGTGCCTATCATACAAATAGTGAGCTATATTTGGGTGCTTGAAATATTGCACCTTCAACATTTTTCTTTTTGGCCCTTCCTTGAAATTAAACATTGACTTCGCCATATCTCTTGTAACTCTTTTTTTTATATACTCCCATTTATCGGGACCCATTACTATTTCCTTTCTCTTTCTCATGACTTCTACAAATGTATCAGTCATTGCCCCAAGATTTTTGTACACATTTACTATTTTTCCCAATGAATGTGTAACTATTTCGAGGCTTTGTCGACTCTTAGTAGGTAGATTCAAAGCCACAAGATCTCTCCGCAATTTTGCATGAAGTTGTTGACACCTTTCTAAGGTGCATTGCACCATGTTTCTTTCCCATGGTATATCAGAAATGTCAGTCGGATAAGTTGTGGTGGGTGGACAACCTTCTTCTTGAATGTAGCGTTTTTCCCTACATCTATTTTGACCAATATTTGGAACATTTTCAGCCTCTGCATCAATATATATATAATTTGGTATATTATAAAAAACACATGTAAACAAATTTGCACAAATTCAATGAAAAAAATATTGAAATTGATGGCAACCTCGACGTGGTTGGTTAGAATCTTCTCCACCCTAAAATTGTTAAGAACCAGAACGACCCTGCTAAGAACCAGACCCAGAACGACCCTGCTGAGAACCAGCACCACCAGCCATTGATTGGCCTTCGGGAAAATAAATATCACCCCCTTCACGCAACCTGCTACTACTTATTGATGGCCCTCTAAGGGGATTTGAACCACCACCAACCTCTCGAGAGGAGAGAGAAGCTTCATAAACAAACGCGAATTTATAATCAATTTAAAAATACATTCATGTACATATAAATACACACGTACATATTCATTGATTAAATTGTGTTCAAACCATACCACAACTGGGTGAACCCTAGGCATCCATGGCTGGAGTAGAGACCCTTCTCTTCTTATTAGCTCCTAAAAAATAAAAAATGAAACTTATTTTAACAACTAATTTAACTCACAAAGTTGATAAAAAATCAATTCCATATGTACACACATGTATGGAGATTTAAGATTATATTTAAATTTACCATGAACATCTCTCGATCCCGATCCCTGATCCTTCCCTCTCGTAGAGATATGGGATTCTGTTGATCTTCTTCGTTCGTCCTCCATGATATATATATCTACGGTGGACATTTACAGTTAATTTTTTAAATAACTAATTTAAATTAAATTCAAGATAAAGTTCAGAAAATTAATGTTTAATTTAAAGTGTAAACAAATTATGTCGATGAATAAATTTTGAAGGAGAGCATCTCAACACTAATTCATCTTTAAGAGAAGAATCTCAAGAATTTTTGAAGAAGAGCGTCTTAAAACTAATTGGACGACTTTGCTAATCGCAATATTGGAAAGCACATATGTAATCATTGCATTCCCTGGATTGTGATAGCAAGAAACTTCTATGCATAATTTCCATTTTTCAACCATATTTAATGGTTTTATTATCCCTAAAAAAACAAATTCAATAAAAATATATATATATATTATTTATTGACATTTATTGCAAATGCATGGAAGAAATGAAAAACTCATATTTAGATCTATTCCAGAGATTGACTGTAGGGGCATTTACTAGATATGTCACCTTTCATAAAAGATGAGATCCAGAGGCTACCTGGCCCTTTACAGACTCTGCCTATAGAACTACTATGGATATGAAAATGAAAAACTTCTAATTAGATAGATATTATAAAGATTGAATGTAGGGGAATTTACTAGATTAGGTTTTAAAACCTATATGTTTCGTATCAAATCACTTTTGGTTTCAATGGGAAACTTTTATGGCTAATTTGTGTTTTACATGTTGAATATAAAAGGTGTTTTCTCTCTCATTGTTTGAGACCATGGATATGAAAATGAAAAACTATATACTTGGTTAAAACCTATGTTTTGTATCAAATTACTTTTTGTTTCTAAATACTATATACATATTGACAGTAGGGGCATTTAGATCTATTCCAGAGATTGACTGTATGCGCATTTAATAGATATGTCACCTTTCATAAAATATGAGATCCAGAGGCTACCTGGCCCTTTACAAACTCTGCCTATAGAACTACCATGGATATGAAAATGAAAAACTTCTAATTAGATAGATATTCTAAATATTGAATGTAGGAGAATTTACTAGATTAGGTTTTAAAACCTATATGTTTCGTATCAAATCACTTTTGGTTTCAATGGGAAACTTTTATGGCTAATTTGTGTTTTACATGTTGAATATAAAAGGTTTTTTCTCTCTCATTGTTTGAGACCATGGATATGAAAATGAAAAACTATATACTTGGTTAAAACCTATGTTTTGTATCAAATTACTTTTTGTTTCTAAATACTATATACATGTTGACTGTTGGGGCATTTACTGTAGGAGCATTTAGATCTATTCCAGAGATTGACTGTAGGGGCATTTACTAGATATGTCACCTTTCATAAAAGATGAGATCCAAAGGTTACTTGGCCCTTTACAGACTCTGCCTATAGAACTACCATGGATATGAAAATGAAAAACTTCTAATTAGATAGATATTCTAAAGATTGAATGTAGGGGCATTTACTAGATTAGGTTTTAAAACCTATATGTTTCATATCAAATCACTTGTGGTTTCAATGGGACACTTTTATGGCTAATTTTTGTTTTACATGTTGAATATAAAAGGTTTGTTCTCTCTCATTGTTTGAGACCATGGATATGAAAATGAAAAACTATATACTTGGTTAAAACCTATGTTTTGTATCAAATTACCTTTTGTTTCTAAATACTATATACATGTTGACTGTAGGGACATTTACTGTAGGGGCATTTAGATCTTCCAGAGATTGACTGTAGGGGCATTTACTAGATATGTCACCTTTCATAAAAGATGAGATCCAGAGGCTACCTAGCCCTTTACAGACTCTGCCTATAGAACTACCATGGATATGAAAATGAAAAACTTCTAATTAGATCTATTCTAAAGATTGAATGTAGGGGCATTTACTAGATTAGGTTTTAAAACCTATATGTTATGTATCAAATCACTTTTGGTTTCAATGGGAAACTTTTGTGGTTAATTTTTTTTTTACATGTTGAATATAAAAAAAAAATTCTCTCTCATTGTTTGAGACCATGGATATGAAAAAGAAAAACTATATAATTGGTTAAAACCTATATGTTTTGTATTAAATTACTTTTTGTTTCTAAATAAGTTATATATACATGTTGAATATAAAAGGTTTTCTCTCTCTCATTGTTTGAGACCATAGATATGAAAATGAAAAACTTCTATTTAGATCTATTCTCTAGAGATATGGCTAATTTGTGTTTTACATGCATTGAATCTTAGGTTAAAACCTATGTTAAAACCTATATTTTGTATCAAATCACTTATGGTTTCAATGGGAAACTTCTATGGCTAATTCAAGTGTTTTACATGTTGAATATAAAAGTTTTTTTTCTCTCTCACTGTTTGAGACCATGGATATGAGAATGAAAAACTTCTATTTAGATCTATTTTAGAGATATGGATAATTTTTGTTTTACGTGTACATTGAATATAAAATGTTTTTTCTCTTATTGTTCAAGTCCATGGCTATGAATGTTAGTATGAATCCTTTGTCGAAGTGTACGAAAAAATACCACTTTAGCTATGCATAACTAATAGCCCTAACATCAAAAGTGGCTGCCAATATCTTCAGATCTGCAGTTAGTTGATCAAGAAAAGAGCTGTAAAAAACCAGATCTATGCATAGAAAGACATTAAGCAGTAAAAAGAAGGGTTTGCTCCATATATCCAATAGACAAGACAAGAACAACTTTTGAAAGAATTTTTGTATTAAGGGCACCTGGGAGGAAAACAAGAAGGCGTATCCAATTCTCCTCAATGGGATGGGTTCTTGGAAGTCCTCAGCACTTCAGATCTAGAATCTCTCTCTCTTGTTGGTGTAGAAAACCCGGACAAAGATAGAACTCAAAGGGAGCTCACACAGCAAATAATGTAGAAAAATGTGACCAAGTGTATAGATCCAGAGTGATCTAATAGGCAACAAAAGGTGAAGAATGGTAGGAAAAACCCTCCTATTTAAAACAAAATATTGGGTCATTCTAGATCTTGGTGCATGATTAAAATAATGTTAACCAAATCTAGATCCACCTTTTATGGAATATTTTATTATATTTGTTGGAGGGAAAAAGTATTTGACTTGGGTCAAATCACTTTATTTGTTAATAATAAATAAATAAATGATTTATTTATCTTTTTAAGGAAGTAGTTGAAGAATAATTAAATAAATAATGATTTATTTAATTATTTGTGGGTGATTTGGTCATATTTAACAAGGAATATTATCTAAATAAGATTTAAATAATTATTCCTTGAAAATAATAAGATAAATAAAGGTTTATCTAATTAATTTCTTTGTTTTTGGGTTAAACATGACTGGGAATAATAATTAAATTATGGTTTAATTAATTATTCCATGAGAAAAATTAAACAAAATAGGTTTGTTTAATATTTCCTTTTGGGGTTTCCTATTTAGACCATAAACAACCTAATAAATGTGGTTTATTAAGTTATTTTACATAGTGAAAGCAATTTACTTAGGGTAAAATTGGTCTTACATGGTGTACTTGGGTCCATCTAATGATAATAGGTTAGATGACCAAAAAATGGTGTAACAGATTTCCCCCCAGCGTGCGAGTGTTAGGAGCAAATCGTATGACCGAAGTACGTTGTAAGAACTCAATCACCAGACATCAAGAGGGAAGTCAGAGAGAGAAATGTGAGGTAGACGAGTGTGCTGAAGAACTAGACCCTGAGGAGACGAGACTCGCAGGTGCAACAAGTCTCTTTTTATGAGAGGGTACCTGTGCTAAAGGCGGCGGGGGAGGCATACCTATGCCCGCCGAGACAAAGTACAAAAGAATAGTGTGTCTAGTAAACAAGGGACCGAACCATAAAGTACAACCGGCATAAGCATGAGCCAGATAAGAATACAATGAGGAATCCCACATACATGCTGTGCCTGGGATAACAGCCAGGACTTATACAACAATATATGAGTACATGAGATACAAATACAACCCCAAATGCCCCCTATACGCGGGGAAGGGCTCACAAAATCTGACTGATACATGCAAATCAAAGAGGCACTGCAAGCGGCGGAGGCCGACATCATCAAATATATGGAGCTGCATCGAAGGCTGAAATAAAGAGGTCATCTGGGCATGTGGGGGGCTACCTGCAGGGCCACCCCCTCATGAGGACTGAGACATCTCACACACACCCGGGAATCACCAAGAGTTGCTGCTGCATCACTGAACCATCAAGTATACGGATCTCGATCATGCTGAAAGGAGCTGGAGTAGAGAAACAATCAAGTCAAAGGGAAATGAGAGATCCCTTTGCCTGATTCGAGGCGCCGAACAAGAGTGGAAGCTGGAACCAAGGTACACCACCCTCTAGACCTGTCTTCTGGAATGAAGGAGTTGATGTCAACAGAAGGAGGTCTGCCATAGGTGAGGTAAGGAGAGATCCTCAACTAAGGCACGAGAGAAAATAGTAGAGCGACAGACATAATGACACCAATGATGATGGGGAAATGGAAGGGACTGAGTAGCGAATGGATGACTTCCCTTGTTAGAGCATAAAGGGCATGAATGACATGGCAGCGACTGACGCAATATCATAAGGGATAGGGGACAGTGGGACTAAAGGCCATAATGTGCGACACAAGAGAGAGACCAAGCAATGAAGGATGGAGGGCTATAGCGGGGTACAAAGGGACTTGGAATAGACTCCATGAATGCAATGATGACTCAACTTGGATGCTCTAAACAAGGGCAACTCGATGGTGTTTCCACACAGTAAAGGCCCAATGGGGGACCATGAAAACATGAGTACAAGATGGTAACTCATGACAAAAATCAACACGAACAAAGACAAGTAAGGAGGCAAAGTGGTGCCCCAAGTACAAGTGCGGTAAGTGAAGAAATGTGATTTTAATGAGAGGGGAAGTGACCCGTCTTGGAAAAAATGTGTCTTGGTGAAGTATCAAATCCAAAAAATGAAAAATATGCTGGCTATCTAAAAGAAAATAAAACATGTATTTCAGAAGGGAAATGCTAAGGGTAATATTTCTTAAGATAGAGTGCATTGCGAGGATTAGGAAGGGGATTGCCTTCGAAATCCTCTAAGAGGTATGCCCCCTTACTGAGATCCTTACTGATGATGTAAGGGCCTAGCCATAATGAGTCGAACTTCCCATGACCAAGGACATCATGGGCCTGGTCATAAACTAGAACAAGGTCACCCTCATGAAAAGTACGAGGCTGGACTTTTCTGTCATACTGAGCTTTGGTGCATTTCTTGGCCGCTTCCATGGTTTGTAAGGCAACACGATGGTCTTCGAAGGCGCGCTCAAGCATGATAAGTCATTGTTCTAGAGGTTGGGTGTTAGGGAGAAGTTCAACGGCCAGATCCAGGGAAGGAATTTCACACTCGATCGGTAAGACTGCCTCGTCTCCAAAAACGAGGTTGAAAGGAGTAAACCCAGTGGCGGTTTTAACAGAATTTCGATAGGCCCACAAAGCAGGGAAGAGCATAAGATGCCAGTTGGTTTTGTGCTTATTCACCGTTCGTTGAAGCAGAGTCTTGAGGATTTTGTTGACTGCTTCAACTTGGCCATTACCTTGGGGGTAATAGGAGGAGAAATATTGGTGTTCAAAACCCAACAGTGAGGATAGCTCACGCCATATCTCATCTTCAAAATGTCGGCCGTGGTGAGAGTCCAGTTGTTTCGGAACCCCAAATCGAGTGATAACGTGGTTAAAGAAAAAGAGAGTTGTGGTAGCTGCCGTGTTGTTAAATGTTGGCATAGCCTCGGCCCATTTTGTGAAATAGTCGACTGCCAGGATGATATATTTATGGTTACCAGCGGATGGCGGGCGACACTCCATAAATTCAATGGCCCATTTGAAAAAGGGACCAGTTGAGACGACTGGATGGAGGGGAGCTGGGGGAGCTCATGCCTTAGGGGCGAAATGTTAGAAATTGGAACAGTGTTTGACTGCTTCAATGCAATCACTGAGGAGGGAAGGCCAAAAATACCCAGCGCGCATGACTTTTTGGGAAGTAGCAAGACTAGAGAGGTGGCCACCACAAGCGCCGCTATGGCAGGCATTGAGGACTTGTTCAACTTCAGTGTGCGTGAGACAGCGACGAAGGACAGTATCTATACCGCGATGATAGAGGTCGTCACCAATAAGAAGGTAGCGAGGAGCCTGGTGTCAAATACATCGTCGAGCATCACGATCAAGGTGAAGAGTGAACTTTTGGCTTCGTAAGTAAGTGAGGATATCTCCGTACCAAGGATCATCTGAAGTAATGGCGAATAAGTGCTCATCAGGGAAATCATCATTAACTGGAGGATCTTGTGTTCCTGTAGGTAATTCAGAAATGAGTTCAGCAAGGGATAAACCTTTCTTACTTTTTGGTGTGACAAATTCAAGGTCTAATTCTTGAAGGATGATGACCCAACGGGCGTACTTCCCAGTGAGGATGCGGCGGCTCAATAGGAAAGCCATGGGATTGAAATTAGTCACAACCTTGGTGGAACGCATGAGGATGTAATGACGAAGTTTTTGGACTGAGAACACAACAGCCAGTGCTAGTTTTTCTTCATGTGAGTAGGAAACAAGAGGCCCTACTAGGTTCTTACTGACGTAGTAGATCACATGCTCGATACCATTGTCATCTTCCTAGATAAGGACTCCAGCGACTGAATAGGTGGAAGCGGAGATGTACAGGATGAAGTCCCTATCAAAGTCGGGAGGGTGGATCAAGGGAGAGGATGTGAGAACCTGCTTGAGGGCATCGAAAGACTCATGAGCATAGGTATCCCAAACAAATGGGATATTGGATCGGAGGAGTCTAAGGAACCCATGTGCGGTGGTGGCATAGTCAGGGATGAAATGACGAAGAAAATTAGCTTTGCCTTGGAGACTTTGGAGCTGGAGTAGGGTACGTGGAATGGGAAGTTCAAGGATGGCTTGAACTTTCAAAGGGTCAAGAGTGATACCATATTTAGACACTATGAAGCCTAAGAGATGGCCGGTGGGAACGCAAAAGATGCATTTCAACGGGTTAAGGCGGATATTATACTTGCGACATCAGAGAAAGATGGTACGCAGATCATGGAGGTGCTGCGCCTGATGCTTAGAACACGCAGTGAAGTTGTCTAAATAAGCAAGGATAATATGAGTTAAGTGATGGAAACATTAAGACATGGCCCGTTGAAAAGTGGCGCTGGAATTTTTAAGGCCGAATGGCATGACCGGGTAAGCAAAAGTTCCCCACGGACTGATGAACGCAGTTTTAAGTTGATCAACAGGACGGATAATGATTTGGTTGTATCCAAAGAAACCATCCATAAAGGATAGAACCTCATGCCCCGCACACTCATCAATGATTTGGTCAATAAATGGTGTGGGGAAGTTGTCTTTGGGACAAGCTTTGTTCAAGTCGTGGAAGTCCGTGCAGACACGGATGGTGCCTTGTTTCTTGAGGACGGGAACCGGGTTGGACACCCAAGTGGTGTATTCAATAGGATAAATGAAACCAGCCTGCTTGATCTTATCAATTTCGGCTTTGATAGCATCATGTCTGGAAGGATTAATGGGTCTCAACTTTTGTCGGACTGGGTTGGCATCGAGCCACGTGTCAATATGATTCTCGACGATGGTGGGATCGAGCCCAGGCATTTCGGAGTAGGACCAGGTGAAAATATCACGGAATTATTTGAAAATCTTAGTGTAAGCTTCGATTTCTTCCGGGGTGCATTGGGCACCCAAGGTGATATATTCTTTGATTCTTGGTTTGACCGAAATGTCAATTTTAATGGTAGGAGAGATGTTGACCATGTTTCCTTCTTCAAAAGCATCAAGTGCAGGGATGGGATTTTTGAACCAATCAACTGCATTGGGAATGAAGTATTTGGTTTCCACAGCATATTGGTCATGGGACTGCTGTGGGAGGAAGTATGCGCAATGGTGCATATCATCCCACGGAAAGTCAGGGTTGGTCATGGCTTCCATAATGTCTTCATCGGACTGGAAGATGGGAAGAATGGACGAAGGAGGATCACCCGATGATGTAGTGAGGTGTGACTGGTCATCGTGTGGAGAAGGGCTCACATGCGCAATGTCAACAGATCCAAGGTCGACTGAGGGGGAACCGAGAGTGTCTGCAGGTCGAAGGTTAGGTGAATTATCTCTCAAGGATGACGATAGGTACAAAATGGTGATCGAAGGTGTGGTTGGTTTGATAGCGGGAGGAGGAATTTGAATGGGAGTAGGAATATCCTCTGGTCCTATCGAAGTAGTACTCGTAGAAAAGTGAGAAGGTATCTTGTCATGCATAGCCTTGAATTGGCGGTACGTGTCTAAGGAGGAACGATACTCATCAAGGCGAGGACAGAGGTGGGTGTAATGGCCATGGAAATTGCACAAAGCACAAGGGTGATTTGTGCGCAAGGCTTTGAGTTTCGGGATAGAATCCGGGATAGTGATGCAGACTTCAGGGGTATCAGAGTCGGGAAACATCTCGTTGACTAGGATCTTGAGGTGCAACAATTCAAGACATGTGTGGGTGGTGTGACCGACAATATCGCACAAAGCGCACTGGATAGCGGGCTTTGGCGGTCGAGGAGGGGTAGGGTTTGTCGGGGCAACTTGGTCTTGATTGGTTGCCCCCTTACGAGCTTTGCCTTGCTTTCCTGGGGTTGTCACCACAGGGGCAGGGTCTTGGGGAGGTGCGGGGGGCCTGGTGGTAATGGAGGAAGCGAGGAGGACCGGTTGAACCGGTGTCAAAGCAAGGTAGGGTTTGGGGTGAACGGGTGGGATAGCGGTTGGAGGGTCACGATACCATACGGGTATGCCCAGGGTCAGGTTAGGGAGAGAGAGGGTGGCCATGACAGGGACCGTATAGATTCCGCGAGGGGGAGCCAGGAAAGGTATCTAACCAGCAGGATAATGACCAGGAGGGATGGCTCCGAGATGGTTAAGGCCTTGGGGAACTGATCCAGGGGGATAAAGGGGTTCAGGGATACTATCTGTAGGAGAAGGGCCAGAAGGAGGAGGTCCGGCTGGCGGAGATGAAGGGCTAGGAGCGGATTGCGATGGGCGAGGTTGCGTCTGAGGTTGTTGAATAGCTGAGGCGGGTTGCTTAAGGGCAGCCCGAGACGATTGCATCATGCAAACATTCGATAATCAAGGATCAGAGATATGAGGAGGGGGAAGACTAGGAAAAGTTCCAAGCATGGAGGAATCTTTGTAGACGCCGGGGGAGACACTGGTCAAGGAATCGATGGTTTTCTTATTGGCTACAGAAGAGATGGTCGTCTCAGGGGAGGTCTGAGACTTTGGCTCATGATAGGTCAACTGGTCGATGGTGACTATCTTCCCATTGTGAGGAAAAGACATCTTGCGAAAAATAGCGGATGGGACAGCAGACATGGCATAGGTGTAGCTTCGCCCCAATAGAATGTTGTAGTCTAGAGGGGCGTCGATGACTTCGACATCAATGCAAGCAGTCTTACCAGCAAGGGTGATAGGACAATTACGAAAAAGGCCAATGGGATGAGAGGCGTGGCCATCCCACGCTCGAAGGGTGATCGTGGAAGGGGCCAAGTTAGGAGATCCGATTTGTTTCCAAACCGAAGCGGACATCACACAGGTGGATGCCCCCTCATCAATTATACATCGAGAAACGTTGGCATTCCAGATTTTGAATGGGATTTGGAAGGCGACAGAAGCAGGAAGAGGAGGATGTTCTGATTGATGGGTGTCAAAAACAATCATTTGGTCATTAGCAGGATCTACAGCGCCCACGGCAGATAGCAGAGCCTTCTTTTGGGAAGGGCATGATTGGAGGAGTTCCAATGTGGAAATGGCAGCAAGAGATTTTGCCAAATCATCTACTATGCTATACGAATGAGCAGCTCGACCAGAAGCAGCATTTCGACGTAATGGTCCTTTAGGAATCTTGGTATGAACCTCAACTTGGGGTTGAGGGATATGTAAGGGCCATTGGATGTCAAAAGAGGCTCTGTAGAACCTAAAGAAGGGGACTCGGGGGCAGACTGAGTGGGAGGCTTAGGGTACTGGCGAGATCGAGTTTGAAGGTGGAGGTCGACGGTTGGGGAAGGATCAGAATTCATCATGAGGATCTGGTAATTGGAGGAACCAAAAATGGAAGGTGGAGTGGTGACTTTTCCATCAGGAGGTTGAGTAGCCACGAATCCTTGCTGAGGGAAAGGATTAGTAAACACAGCTGGTTGAGTAGTGGCCACATTAGGGGGAGCATGAGGGGAGGCATGTTGTCCTCGCAATGTGGCTTGAGACTCCCACATCTACCGCATCTGTGGTAAGAGGGGACAATCGTGGGTGTAATGACCGTAAACACCGCAACACGAACAAGGCTTATTAGTGCGAAGAGGCCTGTCCGGCTTGGGCTGAGTGCCCTGTTGCTGGTTAGTAGTAGTAGGGTCAATACCTTGAGGATTGGGCCCACGAGTACCAGGGGCAGATTGATTTTGATTGCCTCTCCGCCTTCTTTGAGAAGGGGGATTAGTCGCGCCCTGCTGTGCAAATACTTGCCCGGGAGGGGGCTGTAGGTGTTGTTGCTGGGGTTGAGGAGGCAAGGGAGGTGGAAGCGCATATGCTGGAGGAGCTAGCGCACCAGGCTGTGGATAAGGGTAATGGTTAGGTTGGGCAACATTGAGGTAAGTAGGAGGTTGGGAAAAAGGATGAGGTGTGCCGTATCCTGGATACATGCTACCTGGAGGGGGAAAAGTGCTAGAGGTGTTGGCCCCTCCCTGAGGAAGACCATAGCTCATAGGAGGTTGAGCATATGGATGGGAAAGGGCTCCAACGATACTGTCGACGGAATGAGATGCCCTCGGGGCGTTAGCACCTCCAGGCCTGGGGAGGTCAGGAAGGACGGTATAAGCATAACCAGACTGAGCATAGATCAGGTCATATTTCGAGGCTATTTGGAGGGCAGCTTCTTTGGTTTGAGGGAAATGGGAGGTGACATATTTTCCAATGGGAGCTAGGAGAGTGCGAAGGAACCAGTCCATATAAACCTGATCTTTGAAGGGGGGAGCTCAACATAAGCTTCGTATTCTTCACCATTCCTGGACATGAGTGGAAAGGCGGGTTGAAGAGGTTTGCTTGAAAGAATTCAAAAGCTCTATACCAGTATCGTATCAGAGAGGGAGCTGGAAATAAGATAAAAAGGCCTGGGCAATGGTTGCAAAGGTGGTATGGGAAGAGGTGGCTTGGTCAACATACCATTTAGTAGCTTCTCCGGTAAGCGTGCGTTGGAACAACCGAAGACGAATGGAATCATCGGTAATGGAATTGGAAGAACACCACATGTGGAAAGATCAGACATGGTTGGTTGGATCTTCTCCAGCAAGGCCTTCAAACTTAGTGATGTCGGAGGGGAGCTTGGTTGGCATAGCAGGCCAACCAACATCGTGGCAGATAGGGTCATTGATCAACTGATTGAAATCGGGGAGGCTGAGGCCTGCGATGTACAGTAGCAAGGGTGCAGCCGTGGTAGTTCCTGTGGCGGTTCCGCTAGTAGTAGTTCCGGCATTAGGGCCGGGGAAACTGCTAGCGTTAGGCCCTGGACCAGACATAGTGAAGGTGACAGGGGGAGAACCATAAATAGAAAGAGAACCCAATGAATCAGAAGAGGAGTCGGAGTGCGGACTCGGAGGAGGACTGGCTCGATGACGGCGGGACGAAGCAGGTCGATCGACCGGAAACTGAGGGTGAAAGCCAAGAAGTATCCGGGAAACGTGCCTTGGGGGCATAATGATGGTAACAAAAAAATGGCATGAGGGGAAGAAGAATGACCGACAGAGGCAGGGAGGTGCAGAATCAAGTGATTACAATGTCGAAACAAGGGCAAAAAGGTGCAGTGTCAATTGATTTGAAAGTCTTTGCCTAGCGGTGTAAACCAAGCTCTTCTTCGCTTAGGGTGAGTGTGTGGCGTGCGTTAATTTTAATTTTCAAACCCTTTTCATTTTGAGAGCAAGAGAAAAAGTGTGTTGTGTAACTGAAAATAATGCTGCAAGAACAGTATATAATGCTGAAATAACAGAAAATTAACAGCTACTATTGCATTGATTCAACCCAAAAAGGCGGGTCTCTCAAAACTAATCTAAGAGAGGGAAAAAATCTAGTCAGAACACACTAAAAAGAGGCCAATAGATCTAGGGTCAAAAAGGGACATGAATCTAAAGGGAAAAGCTGCTGAAAAGAGGTGCAGATCACAGCTAAGAGGCAGAGGCAAGGTGGTTGGAAAGAAGGAGGAAATCAGCAAAAAGTAGAAGGGGCAAGGAAGAGGCCCTAAAGGTAGATCCAAAAAAATATTCAGGAGGTGATTTGAAAGGGAGAAGAGCTAATTAGAAAAGGTCTGAAAAGGAGGTATCAGATCTGGAAAGAGGGGGGCTGAAACTCTGAAAAAACAGACCTGAAACAGATAAAAACTCTTCCACCAAAAGTGGAGGGTACTGAAGCCCTAGGGGGCTATGTTCCCACTTAGATGAGCAAAATATATTAGAAACAGGTCGAAACGGGCTGAGACAGAGGTTGGAAAACCCTGACAGAAGCTTCAGAAAAACCCAGAAAAATTGCAGAAAAACAGCAGAAAAATTGGCAGGTCGCAGGTTCTGACCTGTTTTCAGTGCAGGTCACAGGAAATGGGCTGAAAAGTGCGACCTGGAGGTCCAGGTCGCAGTTTATGGGCTGAAAAGTGTGACCTGAAGCTCCGGGTGTCCCGGCGGCAGATTTCCAGAAAATTTGCCGTCTCAGTTGCAACTGATGTCTGTCACCTGCGCAATAGGGCCAGAAACACGCCGAAGTTAGAAATTTTAATGTTTGAGGGTTTTATAGGGGAAAAAAACCATGAAAATAGAAAAAAAAAACTGAAAAGAAACCCTAGGGTCTGAAGTAGCTGGATATGCAGGAATATGAAAAACGACAGCGGTCGTAATTGAAAAACCCGTGTGGAATCGCCAATTGTTAGTATGAATCCTTTGTCGATGTGTACGAAAAAAGACCACTTTAGCTACGCATAACTAATAGCCCCAACATCAAAAGTGGCTGCCAATATCTTCAGATCTACAGTTATTTGATCAAGACAAGAGCTGCAAAAAAGAAGATCTATGCATAGAAAGACATTAAGCAGTAAAAAGAAGGGTTTGCTCCATATATCCAATAGACAAGACAAGAACAATTTTTGAAAGAATTTTTTGTTTTAAGGGCACCTGGGAGGAAAACAAGAAGATGTTTCCAATTCTCCTCAATGGGATGGGTTCTTGGAAGTCCTCAGCACTTCAAATCTAGCATTTCTCCTTCCTGTTGGTGTAGAAAACCCAGACAAAGATAGAACTCAAATGGAGCTCACACAGCAAATAATGGAAAATATGACAATGAAAATGGCTCAAAGTCAGACCAAGAGTTTAGATCCAGAGTGATCTAATAGGCAACAAAAGGTGAATAATGGTAGGAAAAACCCTCCTATTTATAATGAAATATGGGGTCATTCTAGATCTTGGTGTATGACTAAAATAATGTTAACCAAATCTAGATCCACCTTTTATGGAATATTTTATTATATTTGTTGGAGGGAAAAAGTATTTGACTTGGGTCAAATCCCTTTATTTGTTAATAATAAATAAATAAATGATTTATTTATCTTTTTAAGGAAGTGGTTGAAGGGTAATTAAATAAATAATGATTTATTTAATTATTTGTGGGTGATTTGGTCATATTTAACAAGGAATATTATCTAAATAAGATTTAAATAATTATTCCTAGAAAATAATAAGATAAATAAGGTTTATCTAATTAATTTCTTTGTTTTTGGGTTAAACATGACTAGGAATAATAATTAAATTATGGTTTAATTAATTATTCCATGAGGAAAATTAAACAAAATAGGTTTGTTTAATATTTCCTTTTGGGGTTTCCTATGTAGACCATAAACAACCTAATAAATGTGGTTTATTAAGTTATTTTACATAGTGAAAGCAATTTTACTTAGGGTAAAATTTTTCTTACATGGTGTACTTGGGTCCATCTAATGATAATAGGTTAGATGACCAAAAAATGGTGTAACACATATCTCTCATGATGATATGTCAGTTAGCCCCGCCACCTCATGTGGTATTTCTTCTACCAGTCCCCCCATCTTTCATTCTGATGAAGACATTATGGAAGCGATCACAACCCCTAACATTCCTTTGGATGATATTAACCACCATGTGTTTTTCCTTCCCCAATAGTCTAATGACCAATATATTGTGGAGTCTAAAGACTTCATCACCAATGAGGTCGATTGGTTTATAAATCCCATTACTGCACCTGATGCTTTCCGAGAAGGAAATATGGCCAATATCTCTCCTACCATTAAAGTTAACATTTCCGATAAACCAGGAGTAGAAGAAAACATTTCCTTGGGGGGAACTTTCACCCCCGAAGAAATTGAGGTTTACACCAAGCTATTCAAGGAATTCCTTCATGTTTTCACCTGATCCTATTCATAGATGCCCGGACTTGATCCTTCCATATTGATACATGGCCCCATTCCAGTCTTTTCCATCAAAATTTGACCCATTAATCCTTCCCAACGAGAGGTTTTTAAAGCTGAAATCGATAAGCTCAAGTAGGCTGATTTTATCTATCCCATTGAATATACCACTTGGGTTTCTAACCTGGTTCCCGTTCTCAAGAAACAAGGCACCATCCGTGTGTGCACCGACTTTTGCGACCTGAATAAAGCTTGTCCCAAAGATAACTTCCCCACATTGTTCATTGATCACATTATCGATGAGTATGTAGGGCGTGAGGTAATTTCCTTTATGGATGGCTTCTCCAGATACAACCAAATTGATATCCATCATGTTGATCTGTTGAAAACTCTGTTCATTAGTCTGTGGGGAAATTTTTTTTATAGGGTCATGTCGTTCGGCCTAAAGAATGCTGGAGCCACATTTGAGCGGGCTATGTCGTACTGTTTCCATGACTTGGCCCACATTATCCTTTCCTAACTTGATGACCTCACTACTCATTCTAAGCATCGAGTGCAACACATCCATGATTTGCGTACCATCTTCCTCTGATGTTGCAAGTGTAATATCTACCTCAACCTACTGAAATGTATCTTTTGTGTTCCTATAGGCCATCTCTTGGGTTTTATTGTGTCTAAATATGGTATAATGCTTGATCCTCACAAATTTCAAGCCATCCTTGAGCTTCCCATTCCTCATACTTTATGCCAGTTACAAAGCCTCCAAGGCAAAGCCAAATTTCTTCATCGGTTCATCCCTGACTATGCCACCACAATGCATGGGTTTCTAAGGCTCCTCCCATCTAACATTCCATTCTTTTGGGATGAACATGTTAAATAGTCTTTCAATTCCCTGAAACATGCTCTCACTTCCACTCCGTTGATTAGTCCTCCTAACTTTGAGAGGGATTTCATCTTGTATATCTCAGCTTCCATATATTCAGTCGTCGAGGTCCTTATCTAGGAAAATGATGCCGAAAACAAGAATGTTATCCATTATTTCAGTAAGAACCTTGTGCCCCCCTATGTCCTACTCACACAAAGAAAATTTGGCGCTAGACATTATGTTCTCAGTCTAGAAACTCCATCATTATGTACTTACACATTCCACCATGGTCGTGACTAATTACAACCCTATGGATTTACTATTGAGTAGATGGATCATCAATGGAAAGTATGCACATTGGATAATTATCCTTCATGATTTCGATCTTGAATTTGCGACACCAAAGGGTAAGAAAGGTTTAGCCCTTACTGAACTCATTTCTGAAATGCCTACTTGTACGCAAGATCCACTGGTTAACGATGATCTAACCAATGAACACTTTTTTGGTATTACTTCGGATAATCCTTGGTATGGCGACATCTTTACTTACCTATGAAACAAAAATTTCACCACTCACCTTGATCATGATGTTTGATGATGTATATGACACCAGGCCCCCCACTATCTTCAGAACGGTGATGATCTCTATCATCTTGGAGTTGAATTTTCCATTCATCGTTGTCTCGTGCATGTTGAAGCAGAACAAGTCCTCAATGTTTGTCATAGCGGATCTTGTGGTGGCCACATGTACAGTCTCGCCACTACTCATAAATTCAAGCATGTTGGGTATTTTTTGCCTTCTCTCTTCGGTGATTTCATTGAAGCAGTCAAACACTATTCCAATTGCCAACTTTTCACCCAAAAGGCGCGAGCTCCACTTGTTCCCCTCCATTTTGTCATCTCGGCAGGTCCCTTCTAAAAATTGGCCATTAACTTTATGGAGTGTTGACCTACATCTACTAGTAACCATAAGTATATCATTGTGGTGGTTGAATATTTTACCAAATCGGCTGAGGCCATGCCTATGTTAAATAACATGGTAGCTACCGCGTCTCTCTTTTTCTTTAACCATGTTATCTCTCAATTCAAGGTTCTGAAACAATTGGTCTCTTACCATGGTCAACGTTTTGAAGATGATATATGGCATGAGATATACTCTCTCTTTGGTTTTGAGCACCAATATTTGTTGTCTTATTATCCCTAAGGTAATGGTCAAGTTGAAGTGGTCAATAGAATCCTTAAAACCATGCTTCAACAAACGATGAAAAAGCACAAAACCAACTAGAACCTTGTTATCTTCCCTACTTTGTGGGCCTATGGAGCTTCTGTTAAAACCGCCATTGGGTTTACTCCTTTCCAACTTGTTTTTGGCAAGGAGGCAGTCTTACCGGTCGAGTGTGAAATCCCCTCCCTTCACTTAGTCGTCAAACTTCTCCCTCACACCCAGCCTTTGAAACAAAGACTTTTCATGCTTGAGCATGCTTCTGAAGACTATCATGTTGCATTTCAAACCATCGAAGCAGGCAAGAAACATACGAAAGCTCAATATGATCGAAAAGTCTACACTCATGCCTTTCATGAAGCTGATCTTGTTCTAGTGTATGACCAAGCTCATGTTGTCCTTGGTCATGGGAGTTTTGACTCATTATGGCCAGGACCTTACATAATTTGTAAGGATTTTGGGAAGGGGCCATACCTTTTAGAGGATTTCAAAGGCCAAATCCTTCCTAATCCTCGTAATGCACTTAACCTTAAGAAATTTTTCCCATAACATCTCCCATCGAGATATATGTTCTATTTCTTTAATAAATTTAGGTAGTTTTCATTGTTCGTGACCATCAACACCATTGGAAAGCTCTCATTGAGCTCTAAAATGGGTATCCATTAGTTTTTGGGGATTTTATACTTCACCCGGAAGCCATTTTTCCAAGAAGGGTCACTTCAGCGCCTCTCAAAATTGAATTTCTGCACTTGAACCACTTGTCCTTGGGGCACCACTTTTCCTCCTTACTTGTCATCGTGTGTGTCTATTTTTTCATTAGTAATAATCTTTTTCTCATGAATTTATGGTCCCCACTAGGCCTAATCTATGTGGTAGCATCATCCAGTAACCCTTGATCAAAACATCCGATTTGAGTCGACATTACATTCATGGAGTTTGTCCCGAGTCCCTTTGCCTCCTGTTATAGTATTCCATCCATTCATGCCTTTTCCCTCTCTCATGTAGCCCTTTTTGGCCTCTAGTCATATTGATGCTCTTCCCGTCTGGAGTCGAGTCAATTGCTGCCAGGTCATCCATGCTTTTTATGCTATGACAAGGGATTTCGTCCATCCACTACGTAGTATACCCCATTCCATTATCATCCCTAGTGATAGTCCATCAGTCACTCTATTATGATCTCTCATGCCTTAGTTGAGGATTCCTCATTACCTCACCTATGGCGGACCTCCTTCTTTCGACATCAACACATTCATTCTAGAATACATGTCTAGAGGGCAGTGTATCTTGGTTTCAGCTTCCATTCTTGTTTGGTGCCTTGGATTAGGAAAAGGGACTCATTTCCCTATTGAATTTATTGTTTCTCATCTAGCTCCTTATTTCATGATCAAGATTCGTATGCTTGATAGTTCGGTGATCCAACAGATTGTCCCAGTGATTCCTGGGTGTGTGTGAGATTTTTTAGACCTCATGAGGGGCTGTCCCTTCAAGTAGTCACCCACATGCTCAGATGACCTCATTTTATGCTACATCCTCAGATGCATCTTCGCAAATTTGATGGGTTTGGTTCTAGCATTTTGCAGTGCTGACAACATCCATGCATCACTCAGATGATCCATTCATATTTTCAGAGCCCTTTCCTATTTATCAGGGCTTCTTTGGTTGTTATTATATCTCATGTACTTTGGATATTATTGTATTTAATCCTGGCTGTTGTACTAGGTATAGTATATATGTGGGATCCATTATATATTTGACTAGATCATTTTATGTCAGCGTTGCATGTACCATTTATCATGTACTGTTTAGGTCATTCCTATTTTTCTGGGCGCAACATTACTCTTTATACTTTTCCATCTCCGTGGGAATAGGTATGCCTCCCACGGTTCATTGAGAAAAGGTACCCAAAAATTAAAGGATAATTAGATCATCTACAGGTCTCGCCCCCTCATTTTTATTGTCCTCTCTTACTTCACTTTGTCTATGTATCTCTCTCTCTCTCTCTCTAACTCCCCTTTGATATCTGTTGATTATGTTCTTACAACGTACTTTGTTCATACGATTAGCTCCTAACTCTCGTACATTGCAGGGAAATTTGTTCCACCATTTTTTTGGTCATCTAACCATTTGCATTTAGATGGACTGAATTACACCATGTAAGACCAATTTTACAATAGTAAAATTTCTTTCACTATTAGAAATAATTTAATTAACCAGAGTTTATTAAGTTATTTCTGGATCAAATAGGAAACCCCATGAGGAATAATTAAATAAACCCTTATTTATTTGATTTTCCTCTAAGAATAATTAATTAAACCACTATTTAAATAATATTCCTGGTCATCTTTAACCCAATTAATGAGAAATAATTAGATAAATCATTATTTATCTTATTATTCTCTAGGAATAATTAATTAATCATTATTAAATTAATATTCCTTGTTAAATTTGACTAAATTATTTAAAAATAATAAAATATATCATTATTTGTTTAATTATTCCTTAACCCCATTCTTGAAATAATAAATAGATCATTTATTTGCTTATTGTTTCTAAATAAATGGATTTAACCAATTTAAATTCCTTTCCCATCCAACAAAATATAATAAAATATTCCAAGCAGTTAGATCTAGACCTTGGTTAATAATATTTCATTATGCACCATTATCAAGGATAACTCAATATTTTTCTATAAGAGGGTTTTCCATTCATTATTTACCTTCAATCCTTTCATCATGGTCGGAATTTGATCCTCTTATCATTGTCATACTTGATTAATTTTATTTTATTTTTTCTTATTGAGCTCCCTAGGAGTTCTACACGTATTGGGTTTTATACACCATTGAGAGAGAAAATTTGAAGCTGAATCATTGAGGACAACCAAGAACCCATCCCATTGAGGGGGACTGGTAACATCATTCTTTTTTCCCTTCCCAAGTGTTAACATAATATAAAAATTCGTTATAAATCTTGTCTTTTCCATTGGATATTTGGAGAAACTCTTATTTCATTTCATTGTTTAGCTACTTTTATTGCATAGATGTAGGTTTATTTTGCATTTTTTTTTATCGTCTATTGCAGATCTAAAGAAGTTATACAACCATATTTGTTGTTAGGGTTGTTTTTCATGTGAAGCTAAAGTGATCACTTTTTGTACACTTGGCGTTAAGATTTCATTCTAACAGGCAGCCAGAGGTATATTTGGCTAATAAACTCACTAAAAATAAGGGTTCCCAGTTAGAGTTGGAGCAATGGTAGAAGATGGTAGGTTTAGGATCGAGAAATTTAATGGCCAAAACTACCTGTTGTGGGAGATGCAGATGGAAAATTATCTATATCAGAAATATCTATACCTACCATTGAGCGGAAAAACAAAGTAGTCGTCGAGTGTGACAGACACAGAATGGGAGATTATCGATAGAATGGCACTTGGAACAATACGGTTGTGCCTCATGGTGTCGGTAGCCTTCAATATTTCTAAGGAAACAACATCAGAGGGTTTAATTATGGCATTGGTGAAACTATATGAAAAAACCTCGACCTCAAATAAGGTATTTCTTATGAATCATTTATTTAATATGAAGATGTTGCAAGGTGGATGTGTTGCCAGCCATTTAAATGAATTTAATATGGTTACCAGTTAGTTAATTTATGTAGAGGTAAACTTTGATGATGAGGATAGGGCTTTGTTATTTCTGTGCTCATTGCCAGAAATTCAAAATGGTTTAGTTATGTCCGTTAGTAATTTTGTCTCTTGATCTAGTACTTTAAACTTTGATGATGTTTTTGGTGCTATCCTTAGTGAGGAAATGTGATGCAAAAGCTGCGGTGAGACATCAGGTAATCCCTTGAGTGTATAGACTAAGGGAAGAAAAATGGAAAGAGGAAAGAGCTCAGCATGTCGCTGTAAATAAAGGAAAGAATGATCCAAGTCCAGATTGGGGATAGTGTGCTGGAAATGCAGGAAGAAAGGACACCTAAAGAAAGACTATAAATATCGGAAGGGAAAAGAAGGAGACGCACAACAAGAAAACAATCATGAAGAAAATGTGATAGGTAATGTGCTACAATATGATTTGATTATTTTTTTATAAAATGTTACTGATTCCTGGGAAGTAGATTCAGGGGCCTCATTCCATGCAACACCTGAGAAGAAATATTTTCATGAATATGTTCAAGGATATTTTTCGCAAATATGTTTGGGTGATGATAAACCCTGTAAAATCGTTGAAATGGGTAAAGTCCTTGTAAAATAGTAGAATGGAAACCAATGGTTATTAAATGAGGTAAGGCATGTTCCATATCTAAAGAAAAATTATGATTTCAATAGGGCAGTTAGGAAGTGAAGGTTATGTGACAAATTTCACAGATAAAACTTGGAAGGTCCCTAAATGAGCCTTGGTGATATAAAAAGGTGAAAAGGTTGGTACATTGTATTTATGAAATGGAATTTCTAACTCTGTTAATGCTTTAAATTCCAAAGGAGAAAATGCAACATTATGGCATCATAGGCTCAGACACATAAGTGAGAAGAGGATGAAGATTCTTCTTTGAAGAATTTTTTTTTCAGGTTTGAAGAATATTGATTTGGATTTCTGTGAGAATTGTATTTATGGAAAACATAAGAGAGTCAGATTTCTTAGAGTTGGGAAAGAAAAGAAGAGAGAAAAATTAAAGCTTGTGCATGTATATGTATGGGGACATGCTCGGATATCATCTCTAGGTGGCTCTTGTTATTATGTTACTTTTATTGATGATACAACTCGGAAAACTTGGATTTATTATATTCATAATAAATCTGATGTATTTGATGCTTTCAAGAAATGGAAATATTTGATTGAGATTTAGAAGGGAAAGAAGTTTAAGTGTGTGAGATTAGACAATGGAGGTGAATATTATAGCAAAGAGTTTGATAGGTACTGTTCAAAGCATGGAATTCACAAAGAGAAGAGAGTTCAAGAACACCATAATAAGGTGGTGCATCAAAAAGGTGATCAGGACAATCATGGAGCGTGAAAGGTGCATGAGATTGCATGTAGGATTGCCTTTATAATTTTGGGTAGATGTTGTAGATACTATTATTTATCTACTAAACAGAGGGCCTTCAATTTCCTTGTATGGTGGTATTCCAGAGGAGGCATGGACATGTAAAAATGTAAACTACTCTTTTTTAAAGCCTTTTGCTTTTGATGCCTTTTTCTATATTAATAAAGAAAATAGAACAAATCTTGAGGAAAAATCAAAGAAATGTACCTTTATTGGATATGGTGTTAATCATTTTGGTTATCACTTATATGATTATGAAAATCACAAAATCATTAGGAGAAGAGATGTAATATTCAATAAACAGGTCTTGTATAAGAATTAATTGCAGGAAAATAAACAGGAAAAAGAAAAAAAAGAATACACAATTCTTGATGAGATCACAAAAGACGTAAAGGTGCCTGAAAATAAAAATAATCAACAACCACAACTACAAAAACCACCAAAATAGAAACATGCACCTCAAACACCTAAAAGTGGTGTCAACATATCCACCAGGATAAGTATACCCCCTGAACGATAATCTCCTTCATTATATTATTTATTGTTGACTGATTCTGGTGAACCCGAATGTTATGAAGAAGCAATGTAGGTTGAAACCAGGAAAAACTGAGAGCTATCCATGATAGAAGATATGGACTCCTTAATACATAACCAGAATTGGGACTTAGTCAGGTTTCCTGTAGGTAAAACAAAATTGCAGAATAAATGGATTTACAGGTTGAAGGAAGAAGATGGAGGAAAAAAAAGGTACAAAGCTACACTAGTAGTGAAGTGGTTTTCACAAAAGAAAGGTATTGACTTTGATGAAATATTCTCTCATGTTGTTAAGATGACTTCAATCAGAACTATTTTAAACCTTGTAGTAGCGGAATTTTTTCATCTTGAACAGTTAGATGTAAAGACAACATTTCTCCATGGAGATTTGGAGGAAGCAATATATATGCAGTGACTACAAGGATATGAGGTCAAGGGGAAGGAAAAATTAGTGTGTAGGTTAAAGAAGATCGTGTATGGATTAAAGCAGGCTCTAAGTCAGTGGTATCTAAATTTTGATAGGTTATGTCTGAAGAAAGTTATACTAGATGTCACTATGATCATTGTGTTTATCTGAAAAATAAAAATGATGGTAGCTATATTATATTGTTATTGTATGTATATGGCATGCTTGTTGTCGGGTATAACATGAAAGAAATAAATGTTCTCAAAAAAAAATTGGAAAATTCATTTGCAATGAAGGATTTGGGATCTATAAAACAAATCCTTGGTATGAGAATAACTAGAGACATGAAAAATCACAAATTAACATTGTCTCAGAATGAGTACATACAAAAGGTATTGAAAACATTTAGTATGCAGAATGAAAAACCAGTTAGTACACCTTTGGCTACCCATTTAAAAATTAGTAAGAAGATGTGCCCCAAGACCCAAGAAGAAATGGATTATATGTCTAAAGTTACATAGGCATTAACAGTTGGAAGCTTAATGTATGCAATGGTCTACACAAGGCCTGATATTGCATATGCAGCGGAAGTTGTAAGAAGGTACATGAAATATCTAGAAAAATAACATTGTATGGCAGTGAAATGGATTCGCAGATATTTGAAAGTTACCAAAAATAAAGCATTATGCTTTGGTGGTTCAAACATTTCTCTACAGGGATATTTTGATGCAGATATGGCATGTGATATAGATAACAAGAGGACCACTATAGGGTATGCATTTACTGTAGGTGGAACAACTGTTAGTTGGGCTTCAAAAATGAAAATTTTTGTTGCAATTTCAACAATAGAAGCAGAGCATGTTGCTGCTATAGAGGCTACTAAATAAATTATTTGGTTACAAAGGTTTATGAATGAATTTTGTAAGAAGAATGAGATGGGCGGGTTATACAATGACAGTCAGAGTTTCATTCATCTTGCAAATAACACAACATTTCATTCCAAGACTAAACACATACAACTCAAGTACATTTCATATGGTCAGTGTCGGAAGATGGATAGTTGAAGCTGGAAAGGATACCCACTAGCCAGAATCTTGCATATATGCTAAAAAAAGTTGTAACCAGGGAGAGACTAATATTATGATTTTTTTTGATAGGTATTCAAGTATGATGATGAAGATGAGAAATATCCAGGTCCATAGTGGAGAAGTTGTCCATCAAATGAAGCAGCAGTGGATTTGCTACAATCAGTCTCCAAGTGGTAGATGTTGCACCCCTATTCTTAACGGGGCAGCAACGCCTCCCATCCTTTTATCGCTACCATGGGGTCCAAGGGGGGGTGGCGATGACATTATGGATCCCCCCCCCCCCTCCCCCCCCTAGTGGGGGGTTTCGAGGGCAGTGTCGCTGAAGCTAAAAACAAATGTAAAATTTCCCTATGAAATATTGTAATTTCTAGTCAATCTAGGCCACTCATTAGGTAGATGATCTAATGCTAGAAGTTATGTTTAATTTAGGGTTTTTTCCCTAGAAGGCAGCCCCTCTATTTTATAAGGGTATTTTATCAGGTGTGTGTATTTCATGTATAATATGAGCGAGAAATACCAATGGGCACTGGGTGAGAGAGAAGAGGATATTACTGTGTACATTGTGACTCTTCATTTTGCTGGATAATATAAAGGAAGGACGGGTTGTTTCTGTGGATGTAGCCCAAGTTGGGTGAACCAAATATATCAGTGTCTCTCTTGTTTTATATGTTTTTTTTATGTGTTTTTGTTTCCGCATATTTTATATGTTCCATTGCTTTGTAATGTATAATTTTCTAACAAAAGATATTGTCACTGACCATAGCAGTCATTTTCAGAGCTCCATGAAGGCTGAATAGGCTCTTAAATTAGGTTTTTGGTAGGAGCACTCATCTCTGCATTATCCTCAAGTAATGGGCAGGTTGAAGTCATGAATAAATCCTTAAAGGTTATTCTCCAAAGGACAATTAATAAAGCTAGGTCCAATTGGCATGTCATGTTGTATCCTACACTTTGGGCATACTAATGTTAGTTAAGACTACAACTGGGTTCACTCATTTCCAACTGCTTTATGTTTTGGAATTAATCTTTCCTATTGAGTGTGATATTCCTTCCCTTAAGCTGGTTGTTGAGCTTCTTCTAGACACTTCAAGTCTCGAAGAACACCTTGTCGTTGAGATGCAGCTACAATTAATGAGGCCCATAATGAAAGAGTGAAGGTTTAGTATGATAATGCTATAAAACCTAGGGTTTTCTCTGAAGGTGACCTCATTTTTGTAATATTCCCAAATGGGAAAATAATGAATATTTTGTATAAATATGGAAATATCAATTTAAACATCACATCAAAGAATGAGACCAATATGGGGCCTTTCCATTAATCATAATAGTAGAAAAATAGTACAAAATAATGGGGCATAAACCATACAACATGAAATAACAAGCCTCCAATGAGTAATTTCCCTCACAATGAGGTGCTGCTACTATATTAAAATGTTGGAATATTGTTAGAACGTAGTCATAGGTGCACTGCTATAGAAAATGAACATACAAAATATGAGTGGTTCTTATATGCCTCAATAGATAATATACAATGAAGATCAGGGCTCTATACAACCTCCAACAAGAACCCAAGAGGATTTTCATAAATACACCAATATACAATATGGGGACCCAAGCCCTAGGGCTGAATATTCACTGCAACAACACAACTAGAAATATGTGGCTGATCTGAAATGGCAAAGAATATAGCCTCCTCCAATAGATTCTCTAGATGAAAGGTTGGTCCCTTCTCTAGAAAACCTCCTCCCCAGATGGTTTACTGATACCTTAAACTCAGCCATAAGTTTTGCTAATCCTTTCCCTTTAACTAATTTGGTGGGCCTAATTTCTAAGTCATATTCAAGAATAGTTGCAATCCATTTTCCCCTTTTACCATCAAGGTATTGACTTAGAATGTCCTTAACAACAGTATGTAGAACAAAAGCAATTATGTGAGAGTGTAAAATATAGACTCTAAAGTCCTTTAATGATTTCACTAATGCTAAGGCTTACTTCTCCATGATGTTATATTTGAGAGGAGCATCTCTTAAGGCCCTAATAAAGAAGGATATTGGTTGTTCTTGCCCCAAATCATTCTTTTGAAGTAAAACTGCAGTTATTGTATACTTAGATGCAAAAGAAAATATATAAAAATCTTTGGTAAAATCTAGACTAATCAAGACTGGTGTTTGAATAAGAGCTTGTTTAACCAGTTCAAATGATTGTTTAGCTTGTGTAGTCCATTTCACACCTACATCTTTCTTGATCATGTTTGTAATTTTTTTTAATAGCTCAGCAAGGTTGGGGATAAACCTCCTTAAAAAAAAAATCTTTCCAATGAAAGATTGTAATTCTTTGAGGTTTCTTGGATGGCTGATTTGCAATATGCCATGTATCCTTTTAGGGTCTATTTTGATTCCCTCTTCTGAAATTATGTGACCAAGAATTTTACCTTATTGGAGAACAAAGAGTGTCTTCTTGGGATTTAATGACAAGCCAAATTTCCTACACTTCTCAAAAACCTTTCTCAAGTGAATTACATGTTCTTCATTAGTTTTTGAGAAAATAGTTATGTCATCAAGGTAAATGATTATGAAATAGCCAATATCTTCAAAGAAGGCTATTTCCATGGCCCTTTGGAAGGTGGCCCATGCATTCATCAATCCAAAAGGCATTTTTACATACATAAAGGTGCCCCAAGGTGTGGTAAAAGAAGTTTTGATTTGGTCACTTGGGAGCACTAACACCTGGTTGTAACCTGAGAACCCATCTAAGAGTGATATCCTTTTTGAACCAAATAACCTTTGACGTATATGGTCCATCTTGGGCAAGGGGTAGTTGTCTTTTAGGGAGGATCTATTTAAATTTCTGAAGTCAATACAAAGCCTGATTTCCCCTATCTTCTTTCTAACAGAAACTAGGTTTGATAACCATTCTGAATATATAATTGGTACTATGATCCCAGCATCATGCATCTTTTCAATTGCTACCTTAAATAAAGGTAATATAACATGGTTTATTCTCCTTAGTTTTTTTTTAAAAGGCTTTTGATTTTCCTTCAAAGGAATCTTGTGTTGAATGATACTAGTATCATAAGATTTCATATCTTTGTATCCCCAAGAAAAAACATCTTTAAACTCCTTGAAAAGTTCTATGCATTGCGATTTTATGTGAGCTGGGAGAGTGCTGGATAGTTTAATAATCCTGGGTTCTGCTAGGCTGCCTATGTTATGTTCTTCTACATATTTTTCCACAGGCTCCATTTTTGGTTCTTTGGCTACATCATTAAAGTATAAAAGGTATTCTAGAGGTGTGAGACCTCTTGGAATTATATCAGTTTTGCATTGTAAAACTTCCAAGTCTTCCTGGTCTGCATTTTCAATTAATTATTCTTCAAAAGGATTCTCACAGTCATTTATATCAGCAGAATACATTATTTCAACTTATGGGATTTGTTCGATATACAAATAGTTTTCTTTATGGCTGGTTTCTGATATTGGTATGGAAAAATCATTCTCTGATTTTAACAAATCATCTCTGTGTTTTTCGGAATCAAACACTTGCCAATGATCTTCATTATCAGGCACTAAAGGCCTATTTTTTACCTTTACACTAAGCTGCTCATTTATCTCAAGTATTTGGCAGTTGCTGGCATTGAAAACGAGTTCATTTGCTAGGTGATTTAGTGTTCTTGGAATGAAAATAAGTTCATATTTTTCAAAGTTTTTCAATAAATCAAGGGAAACATTCTGATATTCCCTAAGCCTTGGATTTCTAGCTGAGTATTCTCCTTTGATTTGTCTTATGATAAGTTCAGAATCTCCTAATATTGATATCTTTTGGGCTTCTAATTGTTTAAGCAATTGTAAGCCTAGGAGAAGCGCTTCATACTCAAAAATATTGTTGGTGCATGGGAAATCCAATTTATATGAAAAACTCTTATTTGTATTTTGAATCCACACACCTGCCCCTGCACTTGTTTTATTACAAGATCCATCAAAGTTTATTGTCCAAATTATATCATCCTTACTTTCATTCTCTTGTTTCTGTTGATTTTCAATGTTTTGAATCTGATTTGAGGGAAGTTCTGATTGTTCTAATAAACTGATGGGGTCTACGTTTTCCTTATCTTGTTGAGTGATTTAATCTTCGTTGTACAAGATAAAGGAATCTAAACTTGATTGAATAGAATAGATTGGAGAGTTTTTTGGTTTATCTATATTTCTCACCATGTACTTCATGTGAGATTCCCTGTATAATCTTATGTTTTGGTTAAAAACAGGGATGGTGGCATAATACATGTCCATTTGAAGGCTTCCCTGAAGTTTGGCTCCCCATGATCTTGATAATATCATGCCATACTTAGCGGGAATGTCAGCTACAACTATGTCCATTACTAGACTCTTAGCAGCGATTTGAGATAAGTTAACACATAAATCTTTGATTAAACCCAAACATTGGACTCTGCTTGAGTCAAAGGAATACAAGTATTTGTATGGTTTAGTAATTTCTAAGCCTAAGCTTTCCATTAATACCTTGGGCATTAGATTGTGTGAAGCTCCAGAATCTAGCACGACATTGTGTAAAATTTTCTCATGTATATTCAAACTAACATAGAAGGGAGGAACAACTCCTTCTTGGTATTTTCCTTCAACTTCTGGACCAAACAACAACTCAGGCTTGTCATCTGTCAAGTTTAAGGTATCAGTATCACTTCCTAAGTTTAAAGCTTTTAAAACTTGGTTTTTGTACACTTCTTGGGTTACTAGTTTAGTTAGGGGGATTGTAATTTTTATCTTTGCAATCTCTCCCTCAAGGCTGAAAGGAACAATTGACTTGTTCATATTTACATCTGTGTTTTCAATTGAATTTCTTTCATCAATTTTGATTTGCTGAACTTTGTTTGGACTAGTAATTGGGATAGTTTTTTTAGGTCCACTAGCTGCGGTGCTAGGGATGTTTTGTTCAAAATTTGGCTGGCTACTCTTCTCTTTATTCGAATTTGGTTTCCTAGCCAAAATGTTGGTTTTCTCTGCTATCTTCTTAGGCTGAGTTTCTTTGTTTTTCATGACAGAAGTACTAGTGTTTTTATCCTTTGAATTATCTACGTTCTCTTTGCTGCTAAGATCATATTTTTTGTGCACCTCCATGATTGCATTTTCAAACCCCAATCTATAATCATCAGAATCTTCATAGGTGTTTGTATTTTCATCAAAGGAGAAGAAACCTTGTTCTTCTTCAGTGAGGAAAACATCATCCCCATTGTCTGATCCAATCAAGTTCAATGACCTTCTCCCAACCTTTCAATCTCCCTATCCTCCTCATATTGATCTACATAGTTTTTTTGGAAGGGAGGTCTAATCTGTTGGTCACTTTATTTTTTCTTATATTGATTGTTTTCTCTTCCATAATTCTGATTTCTGTTTCTATTTTGGTTGTTTTGAGGTTCTCTTGGTGGCACTCTATCATTCAAGTTAATATTTTCAAGTGTCCTTGTTTGGTCAATTTAGTGTGTCCTAAATTGCTGCATTTAATTTGTCAATCCGGGATTCATAAGCTGATGAAGTGCGGCGCACTATATGTGCAAGATAACCTATTTCTTAACTTTTTGTCATTTTTGGTTTTAATGTGAGATGGAAATAAAAACAAATATGGTTATGATTTTTCAAGGAAATGATATCCTCTATAATGATTTACCAACTTGAAACTTAAAAAAAAAAATTGAAACATACAATGATGAAACTTGAAAGGAAATGAAAATGTGCTGCTAGTCTAATAAATCAAAACAACAGACTATTGATCATGAAAACCAAACTATTCTTGCTGTTGTCTAAACACAAAAGAAACTATGCTGAAAGAAATCCAAAAGTTGCAATAAAGTAAATCTAAATCAAATTACATCAACTTGTCTTCTGATCCCTCATCATTAGTCCAACTATGATTTTCGGAAGTAACCATAAACAACTTGAGTAACTGATATCTAACTTGCAGAAAGTAAACTAATATCAAACTACACATTCATAATTCAATCCCTCACCATCAGTCCAGCTGTGGCTTTCGGAGGCAATTGAAGATGCTATGAGCAATTTAATATATCTAACTTGCAGAAAGGAAACTAATATCAAACTACACATCCATAATTCAATCCCTCACCATCAGTCCAGCTGTGGCTTTCGGAGGCAACTGAAGATGTTATGAGCAATTTAATATATCTAACTTGCAGAAAGGAAACTAATATCAAACTACACATCCATAATTCAATCCCTCACCATCAATCCAGTTGTGGCTTTCGGAGGCAACTGAAGATGTTATGAGCAATTTAATATATCTAAATCTAACTACTGAAGCAAATGAGCAAAACTGAAATGAACAAAGCAGTACTGAAATTAAACAGAAACTAAGAAAAGCAAATTAGCAGCAGAACAATATTAATTCCATGTCATTAGTCAAAAATTTATGCAAATGCCCGGGCTGCCTATTTATAACCTGAAACAAGAACACTGATCAGTGATCAATAACATAAAACATGAAAGACAAAAGTAAAATGGAAAGCATGAAAGATTATAAACAGAAATGAAGCATATATACCATGAAAGATGCAATGTATAAACATGTGAATGGATTATGGCACAATGAGCTTTAAAGAAATAAAACAAGAACTATACAATAATGCACAAAACCTCAGCGTGTGTAGGGGCCCTCTACACCAGCCTTGGCAAAAATATTCAAGTACGAATTACGTTTGGAAACAGAGTCTTCTTATATATTAAAATGCAGTCATAACAACAAGGTGATATTACGACACAGTGGCAGCGTAATTACATTACAGAGCAGACTAATAAAAACTAACAGAGACTAATCTAATATGCATATGCAAACGCGTTATTTATAACAAAGGAAATATAACTAATTCCCTGAAGTTTATGCTGATGGAGAACACGTAAACCATTACGTCCAAAGATCTAGGATCATGGCCGCGTTGGAGAGTAAATCTATGAGGAGTGGATGTTTGAATTCGGCTATGGGGCCATGTACAGATGTTGATTTGTCTTCCGCAATTCAGAAACGACCATATAGATCTCCATGTGACACGAAACAGAGTCCTGTCACCGTGGAACTCTACGGTTGACTTCCATTTGGCCACCTTTGACTGCAGCCTCCCTAGATGAATTTGCTCGAGCCAATAGGACACGATCCATGTCCACATCATTTCTAACTTGCCCATGTGGCTCGTTTCTCCTGAAGACACCTGTAACATAGAGTTTCACAAAATGGCTGCGGAAAGTTGCAGCAGCTGCGGAAAGTGGCAAGATTCCACAGCTAAATGAGAAAAATCTAAATCAAACAGCAGACACAAAAATATAATTAAAAACCATGTTAGATGCTCTTTTGCAATTAATATACAATGATATTGACAACTTGGGAGGTTCAGGTGAGTGAAAAAGGTATAGAAAAGTGTATGGAAAAGATGCAGATTTGAGATTCAACATACCCCCACTGTCAAGGTGTTGCATGTCCTCATGCAACCAAAATTTTGATAACCCTTCCTCAGTTCATATGCCTTGACACTTCAGCCAGCACATCCAATCCTCTCCTCCTCTTCGTTGGTGCTGCCAACATTCTGGGTTTCTTCATTAAGCACCTAAATTTGATATTAACCAGTGCTCTTCTTAACTTCTAGCATTTCCTTTTCAATTTCTTATTCTTCTTCTGCCATATTCCCAGGTGTAGCATGGTATTATCATGAATGATTTTTTCCATTTTTCCTTGTTCCTTCAATGCCTCATTTTCATTTTTAATGTGTTTATTTAAAAGCTCTAGCTCAAAGACTTCCTGTTTTAGTGATTGGACTAGATCATCTTGTACTGTGTGAGGCTGGATGGACGAAGTACTGGGACCTGTAGCTGCTTTTTCCAAAGATTCTATATAATCATATACTTCTTGCTGCTTGGGGTCTATTTCAGGTGTCATTTTTATTGGGTTGTCCCCAAAATGCCGTGAAGGAGAGTTGTCCTCAAAATCTGGCTAAGAAGGGCTCACATCAATATCTGGCTGTGAATAGGATGGACTTTGCTCAATGTCTGACTGAGAACGAAATGAACCAGGTTCACTAACTGACTGAGAGTGATATGGACTATGGTTAGCTGGGGATTATTTAGATGTTTCTTCTCCCAAATCAATGAAATGGGGTCCCTTCATTTGCATTTTCCTCAATTTCCCCTTAAGTCTGGAACTTCTTCTCACACACTGTGGACCACTGTCCTTTTTCTTTTGTTTTCCTTTCTCTGTCTTCTTGGCCATAGATGATTGTTTTTGAAGATAAACTAATCTTTCAGATAGCACTTGATGATCTTCTTCTTCGGAAGAGGGGGTTTGATGTATAGCCTCAATACTTTTTCTCTCTTTTGATGTTATTGGCTTTTTACCCTTGGTTTCTCTCTTCTTCCTCTTTGAAAGTCTCTCTTCCTTATCAGTTCTTTCAATTGTAGTAGTAGGAGTATTTTGAATTTCATCATTTGTTCTTTTTCTCCTACTCCTTCTTGATGTGCTACCTTCAGGAATTTCTTGAGTAGGAGTAATTTGAGTTTCATCATTTATTCTTTTTCTCCTACTCCTTCTTGTTGTGCTACCTTCAGGAATTTCCTGAGGTTCCTCAAAGAAATTTCTAATCAAAAATTGTTCCCATGTGTCCTTCTTCTCCTTCAACTCTTTTTCAATCAAAATTTTTACAAGACCGTGGTGATATATATGTGGTTCTACATCTCCCAAATGCTTCTGAACAGTCACAGAAATTTTCTTCAAACTATTTAATAGAAAATATGGGAGATTGAGAGTTTGATTATCTAGAAAATTCATCAGCAACCTGGTATGGTACATATACATGGACCTAAAACGGCCTTCACAGGTAATGAATTTTTGAACAACTAGCAGCAAAGTAGCCCATTCCTCTTTCAATGCATGAATAGGAATTCCTCTTTTAAAAGTAGTTATGTCCATACCTTGGTTTCGTAAGATTGTTCTCCAGGCTTCATCACTAATGCTTTTATTCTTAAACCAATGCTCACCCTCTTGAAGAAGTTCCGTGGCAGATGCTATAGATGCCTCATTCACCGCAAACTTAAGGTCTCCAATCTCTACTTCCAAGCCATTGAATGACCTTGCAAATGCTTTTGTCACTTCTTTATGGTAACCTCTGAATTTTTGGATAAACCACAGCCACTTTGTTTTCTTCAATATATCCTTTACTTGCGGATATCCTTCCATGAACTTAGGTCCTTCTGGTTCTACTCTTAACAGTTTACCCATTCTTCTTTCTGCTCTTCAAAGATTTGCCTGAGTGAGGGTTCAATGGAAATAGAACGGCTGAATGCATGGAGATGAGCACAATGGCTGTAGGTAGATATCAAAGAGTGGATATACAGGCTGTAGCGTAATAGAGAATGAAATGGAGTGAGACAGAACAGAGAGGGGTTTTGTGAGCACGGTAGAGATACGGCTCTGAGATTAACAGAACAATAGGAGGAGTATAACACATCCGACAATGTTTTGAAATTTGGTGGCTGCAAAATAAATGTGAGCACGTTTAAACAACGGCTATGGATTTATGCGGCTGTAAGAGTCTGTGGTCAAATCAACTACGTCTCATTATCACCGGTGGAATATCAGAGTATGAGTGAAGATCGGGGGTTTAATTATGGAACCGTTTGAGAATGAATGCGAGAGGATCATATGGAGATTGTGAAAGGGTTACGGAATTTGTCAATATAATCATTGCACATAATGGATGGAGCTTATGGTTTAGAACTATATAAAAATGTGTTTTCAATGCTATTTGAAATGAATTTTACTCATACCTTGGAATCTTTGCCTTTTTCCTTGGTCTTCAATTAGTTTCTCTTCATTGGTATCTTGAATGCTCCATGTCTTCATTTTTGGTCCTCTCACCTGCATTTAATTTCATGATTATGGAAATAACATCTAGTTGTACATTCTTTTGAAAACAGAGTTGTAGCTGCGGAATCTGCTTCTGGCTGCGGAAACTCGTGTCAGCTGCGGAAAAAGATGTTAGCTGCGGAAACTGACACAGCTATTATTTGGATGAATGAACATGAACGGATGACAAATGACCAGATGGAAATGGTCATGAAAAAGAATTTTATTGATGAAATGGAATAAAATGAAATGAAATGGAATGAAGTGGAGTGAAAATGAAGTGGGATGAAGTGGAATGGAATGGAGTGGATGGTCACAAAACTTGTAAAATGAAAGAGAGATTTTTTTTGGAAAATATAGAGTGTCAGGTGTTCCTGATTTTCACCCTATATTTTTTGTATAAGATTGCCAATCAGTGATTGGTTTTCAGGCTTATACAATTTATTTATTTATTTTAATTGAAAAGAACAAAAGCTAGGCTGGTGGAGAAGAAGAATTCTTCTGTACTAGCCTGATTGCAGAATTATCTTGAAACACTTTGACAAAATCCTCTTTT
>JAXQQM020086918.1:0-22210 GCA_034641835.2 Pinus albicaulis
TGGTCTGTCCATCGCTCGCTATCATTTCTGCTACTTGATCCTCACCGTCCATCTCTGCTTCACTCTGGTTTGCCGACTTGACCCGTGCACTCATGACTTTCTCCATTTGCCGACTTGACCCGTTGAACTGCAGGTGCCCTCGTGCACTACTTTGAATGCAAACTAGCCCGACTTTGCCCGCATGTTCACGACTCCTTCATGCCTTTGCTTCTTTGGCGTTGGTTCGAGGGCACATGTGATGATGAATCCTCGTTGAGCTTGTGGTTATCCTTTCAAGCATATTACAGGTAAGAACTATTCCTCAGTAACCTTGAATTGCGCAGAACCTCTCTTGACTTTTAGCTGAGTCAAATTAGGCTACACACCCCCTTCTGAGGAAACTCGGGGAAAGGCATGGTGAAATGTTTCCCTAGTGTGGGGGACACATTTCTGCAAAAGGGGACGCTTTCTTACCTTTTCTATCCTTTTACTTAAATTTCTAACATTACCATTAATTGTTTTAGGATACCTAAGAGTGGTTCCAACCTCATCCAACTTCTCTTATGGAAAAAGTAGAATTCCATATCCCATTCAGAATTCAACAAACTTAACAGTTTTCAAGATTTCAGGATTGGCAGGACTAATGTAAATTTTTGTAGATGTTCTATGCTTGAAGCAACTTTACTTTTCTTACAGCAATCACACAAATAGTTAAGTAAAATGCTGATAGAACATATAAGTGGATCTTATAGAAGACAAACCAGAAAAAATGTGATGGTGCGTTATGGCGGTCAACATGATGCTTCAACCAGCAAAGTCTCCTTGATCAGCCAACCCAGAATGTGTCACAACAATCTTCCAATCAGCTACCGAGTCAACCCAAGTCAACTCCAGAAAAGTCAACGCAAGGCAGCAAGCTAAAAGTCAACGCAGCAACAGTTTGGTCAACCCTTTGACCTCGATTTCTGTGCCAATGTGTACGGCCTCTCAAAATCGAACTCTCCAACAAGTTTCAGCCCTTTCGGACCTTTTGGTCAACGATGGTCAAACTTCCAGCAAAACCCTAGCTGCAGAAATTCGTCCTTCCCTTCAGCCGTATAGATTTTGTCCTTCTTCTCCACACGTGTGGGCTAAACTTGTCCTCCAATGAGCTCGTACTAAATCAGATGAGAGAAGAAGATGTGTGTTGAGTTGTTGTGAAATGCTCTCCAACTTTTCCTGTATTTATATCCATCATTGGGGTGTGTGACACATCTGCTGGGGGTGTGAAACCTTAAGGCCGACTTGCACATATAATTTATTATAAATAATAAATTCAAAATAAATGTTTTGCTCATCGGATTAAGATATATTTTATATGGATTTTACACCTCTCCGAAAGAGGAATCCAACAAAAATACTAGCCACTTAATCTGAGCATCACAACATGGAGTTTGGACCTAATTGTCCAAATTTAACACTCCCTCTCAACTAGGGAGAACTCCATCCATCAGTGCAATCAAACATCGTGCGTCATCCCGCCGTAACTTGCTTTGCTGGCCTCTTTATTTCAGAACAGAAGTGGGTCAGTCACAAAGACATCATCCCCCGATTGACATAATCAGCCCAGAGGTTCGAAACCTCTATCAGACTCACAAAGAGTCTCCAACCAACCCGAAGTTGGTTCATCTGACCCGAAGTCAGGCAGAGGTCCCAGACCTCACTAAACTTGATCCCAGATCAAGTGGTTGGACCGTGCCATCCTAGATAGAGAGTACGGCAATCTCTGATGCGTCCATCAGTCTTTGCTAATAGTCTCTAGCTTTTCCCACCTCATTGGCCAAATGAGAGGTACTTCCCATGAGCCCTGAACTCAATGGGTAGGATGCATACGGGGCACAGATAAATGAGAGGCGAACCAGCTCAATAATCACAAGGGTGGGGCAGAAGCATTATGAGTGCTTATAGCTCCGAGAAGCTATCCCCAAAGCCCCCCAGAGCTCCCAGAGCTCATCATCCAACAGGACCCACATCATAGGGTCGTTCCACGACACCAAGACTCTCACGGAAGGTTAGGAACTTGACCTTCCCCAGGGGCTTAGTGAGAATATCCGCGACCCGCTCATCAGTTCCTATATGATCGAGCCTTACGGCGCCTCGCTGTACCATATCCCAGATGAAATGGTACCTGATATCACACGCTGACTTGGTCAGAACACAGGATTCTACCATACGAATCCCACTGCTATCACAAAGTATCACAACATCTAGCACATGCTCAAACAGCTCACAGAAGAGCTTTTGCAACCAAGTGACTTCACAACAGGCCATACATGTTACAATGTATTCGGCCTTAGCGGTGCTCAAGGCTACCGACTTTAGATTCCTGCTCGAAGCAGATCTACATGTGAAGTAGCATCCATATGTGCTCTTACGATCCACCACACCGGCCACCGAATTCCAAGAACGTGGGTGATATCCACCCGAGGTCACACCGACAAGCAGAGTCTGTACTACGTTTATCGTGCCCCAAGATATCTCAGAAAAGATATCTCGAAGATTCTTGGCACCTTTGGCACCAACCCAGTGAAAGTGATGAGGCTCAACCATCTGTTGACTCAAAGTGTTCACTGCAAAACATATATCTGGACGGGTGTTCACTAAGAACATCAAAGCTCCTACGAGTTGACGATATTCAATAGGATTGGCCAATACAGGCCCAGCAGCGCTGCCACTCAACTTCTCGAAGTTGAGTTCCATCGGTGTTGACACGGTCTTGCAGTCCACCATACAAAATCTTTCCAGAAGTTTCACAATGTATTTTCCTTGAGAAAGGAAAATCTCTCTAGGTCTCTGCCAGACCTCCAGGCCTAGGAAGTAGTGCATCAGTCCTAGGTCCTTCATCTCGAACTCAGCAGCGAGCTCCCTCTTACATTGATGAATGAGAGGGTCAGCACCTGTCAGGAAGAGGTCATCCACATACAGCACTAGAATGAGAGGTTTCCCCTGCACAACCTTGAAGTAAAGGTTCGGATCAGCATTACTTCGAGTGAAGCCCAGCTTCATCAAGTAACTATCCATCCTCTCGTACCAAGCTCTGGGTGCTTGCTTTAACCCATAGAGGGTTTTCTTCAACCTGCAGACATGAGTGTCTCGATCCTGAACTTCAAATCCCAGAGGTTGTTCTACATACACCTCTTCCTTTATTGCACCATGCAGAAAAGCGGTCTTGACATCCATCTGATGAAGACTCCATCCTTGCGTAGCAACAAGGGCTATGATTGATCGGATGGTGGTATATCGTGCCACAGGTGCAAATATGTCATCATAGTCTATTCCTTCCTTTTGAGAGAAGCCACGGGCAACAAATCTTGCCTTGAACTTTTCAGCACTCCCATCAGATCCATGTTTGATCTTGTAGAGCCATTTTGCAGTGACAACTGATTTGTCCTTCAGTCTCGGGACCACATCCCACACATCATTCTTCATTATGGACTCATATTCTTCGTGCATAGCATCCTTCCAAACTTGATGCTTTACGGCTTCCTCAAAAGATCCAGGTTCAGATTGTACAATAGTACTCATGGCAGCTAGATACCCTTGGTATCTACACGGCTTCTTGCTTTCTCGGAATGTCCCCCTTGGGGAAGCATGACCCTCAGCATCTTCGAGGGTGTCCCTGAGCCATGATGGTCTCTTTCCCAGTGAAGGAGATGGATCAATAGGGTCCATTGGTCCTTCAATATCAGGCATTGTCTCATCTTGCGGTTCTTCTTGATTTCCAGGCCTTTCTTCATGATTTTCTTCAGATCTTGGAAGATCTACTACTTTCTTCAGGGAAGCATCTTCGTCAAAAGTGACATCATGGCATATCTCTACTTCCCTTTGACCAGGTACATAGACTCTATAGGCCTTAGAAGTCTCACTGTAGTCCACAAACATTCCTTTCTTCCCAGAAGCATCCAGCTTACTTCTCTTTTCTTTCGGCACATGAAAATAAACAAGACATCCGAAAATTCTAAAATGTGAGACATCAGGTTTCTTACCGGTGAAAACCTCTTCGGGAGTTTTGGAGTCCAGAGCGGAATGAGGGTATCGGTTTTGAATGTACACAACAGTATTTGCAGCTTCTCCCCACAGAAACTTCGGTAGACCCTGGTCACATAGCATGGAACAGGCAGCTTCCACAATAGTCCTATTCTTGCATTTAGCAACACCATTCTGCTTAGGAGTATATGCAGTAGTAGTCTCCCTCTTGATGCCAGCTTCTCTGCAAAAGTCTTTGAACTCATTTGACTCATATTCAGTGCCATTGTCGGTCCTCAAAATCTTGATCTTCTTTCCGGTCATATTTTCCACAAAGGCTTTGAAGGTACGGAACCACATGAAAGCCTCATCCTTCTTCTTTAAGAAGTATATCCAGGTTTTGCGAGAGAAGTCATCAGTGAATGTCATGTAGTAGGAACATCCTCCCAGGGATGTCACGGGCAGCATACCAGATAGATCAGAATGGACCAGTTGCAAAATATCAGATGTCTTTGTGACACTTGAGGGGAAAGGTCCCCTTGTATGCTTTCCTTCGGCCCAACCCTTACATACACCTTCATGATTATTTCCAAAGTCGGGCATCCCTGTCACCACCTTCCTTGCTTTTCTGCAAAGGGCCCTTGCAATGAAGGAGGTAAACCTTTCTGGGCAATATGTCTTGGCTTGTCTGAGAACACCAGCTAAAGCCATGTTCTGGCTGACTTCCTCCAACTTGGTAGAGTGTACCAACTCTAATACCAATCGAGATAGCTTCCTTGAAGCTCTTCTTCCACATGAGCACCTTTCCATCAGAGAATGTTACATTGAACCCTTTGTCTTCCATGGCTGATACAGACACAAGGTTCTTCTTCAATTTTGGTACATAGAATACATCTTGCAAACGTAGGACTTGTCCTTGAGACAAGTGGAGGGTCACAGTCCCTGTCCCTTTCACGGGATACGTGGCATTATCTCCAAGGATAATTTCTAGATTGGTATCCCTCTCAACCATGTCAAAGAGTGCTTCCTTGAAACCAGTGATGTGTCTTGAGGCACCACTATCTATTAGCCAGACATCCATAGTGTCGGGCGGAGATGTAGCAGAGAGAGCAGATACAAGAATATACTCATTTCTTTTATCAACAGCATTAGACTCCTCATACCTAGAGTTTCTAGACCTTTTATAAGGTTGATTGTTTCCACCAGAGGGAGCCTTCCTCTTTCCTTTAGATCTGTCGTTTCTTCGATTCCCATTCCTCCGGTTGTTGTTGTTATCATCACTATCGGGAGAATCCTTCTTGAAGGGACATTCTCTAGCATAGTGACCATGCCTATGGCAAGTGAAACACTTACCCTTCTTTTCTTGAGTCCTTGTTCTTCCTTTGTCCTTAGGACCACCAGAGTTCTTCTTTCGAGAATGAGCACCATAAGCAGCATTTCTGTCATTATCGAATTCCTTCATTCTTGTTTCTTCTTGCATACATCTAGACAGAAGCTCGTCAAAGTTAGGAATGGTATTATTATCGAGAATGGTAGTGGTGAATACTTGCCATTCATATGGGAGTCCTCCAAGTGCGGTGAGAACCATCTCACGATCAGCTATTGTCTCCCCAATAGCCAGCAGATTGTTCCTTGTTTCGGTCAATTTCAGAAAGTAAGTTTGAACAGACTCATCCTGGCCCTTCTTCATATTCTTCAATTTATTCTTGAGGAATAGCACTTGGTTCACATTGTTTACTTTGAACATCAGGATCAATTTGTCATACATCTCCTTGGATGTGCCTAGCTCAAATATATAGGCAACCAGACTCTTATGTATGGATTCCCTGATCATCAGCTTTGCTTTGATCTCCCCCTTCTTATACTTGTTTTTAGCAGCAGCGGTGGCATTGGATGGAGGTTTTTGAATCTTACCCAGTACATGATCCAAGAGATCATGGTCTTCCAATTTGAGATCTAATATCATCTTCCAGGCATGGAAGTCATCCCTTCCAGTCAGCTTGTCATTCTCCTTGAATTCAAAACTTGTGGAACCCATTTCTTTCGATGGTGATTGCTAAAGATAGGGCTTGTCTTCACCTCACCTCTGATACCATGTAAATTTTTGTAGATGTTCTATGCTTGAAGCAACTTTACTTTTCTTACAGCAATCACACAAATAGTTAAGTAAAAATGCTGATAGAACATATAAGTGGATCTTATAGAAGACAAACCAGAAACAGAAAAATGTGATGGTGCGTTACGGCGGTCAACAGGATGCTTCAACCAGCAAAGTCTCCTTGATCAGCCAACCCAGAATGTGTCACAACAATCCTCCAATCAGCTACCGAGTCAACCCAAGTCAACCCCCAAAAAGTCAATGCTGTCCAGAAAAGTCAACGCAGGGCAGCAAGCTAAAAGTCAACGCAGCAACAGTTCGGTCAACCCTTTGACCTCGATTTCTGTGCCAATGTGTACGACCTCTCAAAATCGAACTCTCCAACAAGTTTCAGCCCTTTCGGACCATGCGTTGACCAAAGTCAACGCTGGTCAAACTTCCAGCGAAACCCTAGCTGCAGAAATTCGTCCTTCCCTTCAGCCGTACAGATTTCATCCTTCTTCTCCACACGTGTGGGCTGAACTTGTCCTCCAATGAGCTCGTACTAAATCAGATGAGAGAAGAAGATGTGTGTTGAGTTGTTGTGAAATGCTCTCCAACTTTGCTTGTATTTATATCCATCATTGGGGTGTGTGACACATCTGCTGGGGGTGTAAAACCTTAAGGCTGACCTGCACATATAATTTATTATAAATAATAAATTCAAAATAAATGTTCTGCTCATTGGATTAAGATATATTTTATATGGATTTTACACCTCTCCGAAAGAGGAATCCAACAAAAATATTAGCCTCTTAATCTGAGCATCACAACATGGAGTTTGGACCTAGTTGTCCAAATTTAACAACTAATTCATTTCCATTGGATTGCACAGTGATGAATTTTCATGGGATAAATTGTTATTGCTGGGATTTTATAATTATTATATTTAATATTTATAGTGTATAATTTTAGAGATGGGGACCCCTATGCTAGGGACCTCAATGTCCCCCCATCCCCCTGATTTTTCCTAAAATTTGGGGATGCTCCCACGTCTTCCTACTCCTGCACTCCCCTGTCTTAGAAACTTGGTGGAACATAGCTTTTTAGTAGTTGGACTGCTATTTTTGGCATGGCTATAGTTAGCAATGCTATTTTTAGTAAGTGGGGTTCCATACTCCTTGTTCCAGTCAACAGTTGGGGACTGGTTGGAACTATGCAAGTGGAAATTTTTTTAGTGTGACATGTGGCAACCAATCCAGCCTTTTCTCATCTAGAAAACCCTAGGCACCTTCCTTGACTATATTTGGCAATTTTCTGAAATTGGGTTTTCATGGCTTCAGTTCTGTTTTCAGTGGATGACACATCATTATTTTTGTAAAAGAAGGGATCCTAAGTCAGTTGATTCCTTTTTGCTAATTTTGGACAATTGGGGGACTGGGAGATGATTATTTTTGGCTTGGGTGATGCCATGGATTTGTTTGCATGGTAGACGAAAATTTATTTTTGGAGACAACCAATTTAGAAATTATATATGGTCGAGGCATCCTAATTGTCTTATGTCAACATGTGATAAATTTTTAATAGAATCCAGGAGGATTGCATGAATTAGTTTATTTATGGAGAAGGTCGACCCCCTTCTTAGTGAGAGTTGGAGCATTATTTGTGGCTGTTATCTAACATTTACAGCAACTTTATTGTCTTATGTCAACATGTTACTGGGAATTTGGAGAGTTATAAAAGCAGGGTGAATGACATTATGGATGAGAGTTTCTCAGTGGGCAGTCAGCATCTTACTCCATCTTTTCTCTCTCGTTGCTGCTTACACTGTGTGCTGTGCATACTGTTGCAGCTAGTCTTGTCTTTACTCTCCATTATGCGAACAGTCTTTTGACTAATACAATGATAGAGTTTGACTATGCAGTTTTTTCACAACTCTTTGAATTTGATGGTTGAGTTGTCTTATTTTGTGCAGTGGTGGGTGGGCTAAGTGTCTTTACTCTGATTGTATTGATCACTTATAAAGCATGTCCATTTTTTTTGTTCTTTCATATTTAGCTGTTGTGAATTGATATTTTCTCATATTATTTAGTTATCAGATTTATTTTGTCTGTGGTTGCTTGTACGCATGTCAAGGATAATTATTCTGTGTTGATCATTCATACTAACCAAGCAGATTTTTTTAAGTGATTCATAGTGCATGAAGATAATGGATGCCCTGCTGTGGCTGGAGAAGCACTAATCCGAATGGAGGAGTAATTATCAGTGACCTTAGGCTGATCACTTATAGTTGTTTCTTAGGATTGCAAATAAAAACTAGGCTATGTAATGTTCCAAATTGAAATTTACACCTAATAACAGACACATGAACTAGGCTATAGCAAATAAAATCACAAATATGCATGTACCATCAAAAACACCAAGAAACTCGGCAAATAAGCCATTTTATTAAACCTGGGTGCATAAACAAGCTGGAGCAACCTAGGTGGAAGAGATGACTCCAAGTGCTAGGAAACTTCGACCCAATTTTTTTCTGCGCAGACCCAAAATTTGGTTTTTGCTGCTGCACTAGAAATGCTGGGAATGGCCCTCTATGGTACCTGGAATCGCCTGAAAATGCAGTTGTAGCTTCTCCCAAAAATAATTGACCAAACCCAGAAAGGAATCTGCCCCAAACCAACCATTCAGAAAACCCACAAAATGGTGCAATTACCCGCTGAATAATAAAACACACAGCTGAATAAAAAGGGGATTTCTGGCTTGAATACTGCTCGGACAATTCTGCAAATTTAACCCCGGACTCTTCTCAGCAAACCGACAAAAACCCAGAAGGGGTTTTGCCTAATTCTAACCTTCCAAAATTGCCCTATTTTTGCACTACGCCCTCCTGAACAAAGACTGTGTCCCCCAATGATGAAATCTGTTGAAAGCTTCATTATCCCTCCTCAATTTGCAATAGGAATGATATATGAAATTTTCCCGGATCTAGGGGTGAGGTTTCACATCAAATCTCGGCACAAGATTGTTGAACCCAAATCCACAAAACGTTGCCCAGTGACTTCCTCTGCAGGCCCTAGGAAGATAAATTCGTTCCCCTCAATAGCACTCACCTCCAACTCCAAAACTTTCCACAAAGGCTAGACTCCCCCTCAAGCAACTCCACTAATTTTCTCCCTGAAAGACACTCTCGATAGCTAGCTAAAACGAGTGGTACGATTTCACTACTGCGTGCTCCCTGGAGTATGAATTGGCTGAAGGAATCTGCTGAAATGTGCTACAACACTCCACAAACCCTCTCACCAAGGTAGCAATAGTTTGCCTCCTTAGGGTGGCACTCAAAGTCCATTGAAAGAAGGGCGAGTTCTCCCCTTGGAAAACTCTGTCCTAAGCAGCACTTGTGACCCAACTAAACAACTTGAGCAACAAAGGAAATAGATGAGTGAACAAAAGATCCCAATAGCTTTTATGCTCCTATTTATAATTTTTTCTTGCCTCTCCAATATTTTGATCTCCTTCCCTTAGCAATTCGATTTTCTCTCCAAGTGGTGCGTATTGCTTGTGGGTGTGCCCCCCACATTCCACTAGCAAATTAATTTTCTATTTCTCCTAAGTCCCATACGTCAAAAATGGCTCCAATGCTCAATTTACAAAATTGTGCTATGCTTAGCACCTCCACAATAAACTCCATTAACTCCCTCATATGAAAAATCAAAATTGGGGACATTATAGTCCTCCCCACCAAAAATTGCTTGTCCTCAAGCAATGCCTGAACAAGCGCCCTCTTTGACTGTGGATCCCCATTGCCACTGCAAACTTCACCAGGGTCCCAAATGGGCCATTAGATAGTCCAAGCCAACATGATCAACGTGAAGCACCCCTTGCTCCATTCACTATCCTGCTAAATATGGGCGTTAGAAGCCCTCGGTCAACCGCCAATAAGTAGAGCATCTTGACGACGTAAAACTTTGTCCAAATCCTCATGAACCTGCCCTACCGAATAGTCCATCTCATGCACTCTGATTGTGGGCCCCTAAAGGTACAACTCAATCCCCATGCGAATGAAGTCTCTTTTGCATGAGCTCTTCCTGGAATCCTCTTGCTGGGAAACCTACCATGTTGATGAAGTCCCCCACACCATCAACAAATCACTGAAACCCGATGGAGAGTCTGGATGACCCTCCCCTGTAGAAACCAACTCACCCCTATTGGTCGCTGAACCGCTAAGTACAGTGACGCTAGGGTCCCATGCCCATCGAAGCAAGAAACTGTTATGCTGATCCCGCGACCCCTTGGTCATCACTAACTGTCTAGCATGCTCATACCAGAGCCTCCTCTCCCATAACTCTCGGCCACAATTTATGCGATGATCGAGGTTAGGCCCAACCTGCCAAAGCGACTCGACAGTGCCAGCGCATATCACTCCATGGCTGGCCCCAATCCTGAGCAACAATTTGCCTCGCCCTATGGTGAGGGCTTCGATGATCCCCCATGTGCTTGTTTGTGAATGAATTAGTTCACCTGTTATCTTCACCATGCTCACCGAGGAGTGGAGTATCCCGTCAATCCACTGGATCCCTGGATCCCATAACCATACTGGAGGTCCACAACCCCCAATCCTCTCTGTCTACCACTGTGATATGCTGCTAGTTTCTGGAAACCCTTTGTGCCCCGTCTCTGACTCCTGTAGGTCTCCCATAGGTAGGCACTGAGCATCAGGGACTTGTGCCGCGAATAACTAACTGCTCTGTGCTTACCAAATCACATAGCAAGATCTGCTATCCCAGTTTCCGATGATGTGCCGAGGTATTGTTGGGAGCCTAGGCATCATCCTGCCAACAAGGACTGCTCCATGCTAGATGCTCCTACCCATCCTTGGATGTGATGGCCTAAAGTTGTGTCCATATGCGTCGACCTGCACTCGATCGGTATCATCACCTCCACCATTGCATCACCATACTCTTCGATGAATGGATCTCCCTTCCAAATCCTCCCTGAGGGACCCAAGAAGTGAATCTCCCTGGGTACTAGTAGCAATGCCACCCCTGCTCTGGTCTTCTGCACCCTTCGTACCCCACGAAAATGTGAAGAATCCCAAACTCCATACAAGGCCTTGTATGGTGGCCTACCAATGCCACCTCCTCCGACAAACTCCTGCCATAGTATGTTGATCACCCTGTGATACTTTGCACAACCATCATACCAAGACAACCCAAGGAGTTTGCCCATAAACTGGTTGGCCATTGGTACTTACCAAAACTCCCCTAGTGAATGCACGTGCTCAGCTGTTAGGTCAACTATATAATCCCGGTTGTAGTCAATCGGTATGCCTCGGAAATGATAGGTGGTCCCTCTCGGATCCCAATGCCAGTCTGGGCTTCCGGTATCCCCAGTGCCTGGAAGCTCTCGTTGAGCTATGCCCGGGTCCACTACCATCTCCATAGCCCACTCCACTGAGTACCAACTCAGAATCTCTCGCCATCCAACCTCAAGAGAGGGATCGAATGCACAAACTCTCGTGAATAAAACAACCTCATGTTAAGAATTTGGTAGGGTGGTGATTAATCCAATTTCTCTTCTTGATAATTAATTGTTATCTTACTTTATTTACTTATGTATTTTCTTTTTTGCTTATTACGTCTTTCATCAAGTCAATTACCAAAAACACAAGAGACACAAATATAGGCTCTTCAAGCCAGGGCCAAAACCTCTCCCTCTTGGAGAGGAAAACCCGTAAGGAATTCTTCTTATAGACTTTCAAATGACAAGTACCTTGACCAAGACTCAGACACTTGACCTACGTATGCCTCCAGGACCTTGTCACTGCTTCTTTCTTGCCCTTTTAAGTTGATCTTTTGCCCTTTTTTTTTTTATAATTTTTTTTCTGCACCTACCTGCACTATCCAACACCAACACTAGAGAACTCGGTCTGTAAGTCTATCTTTCTTCATCCAGTATCTGTTACCCAAACACTTCTTCTCCGCTTATTCTTCTTTGTCCTTAGTATCCTAAACGAAGATCTTTCTTGCTACTGTAGTACATCTTTACACTTCGCATAGAGATGCCTTTCCACAGGCTTCTTTATATTTCAATAATGTAGGCAAGGTCAGTCAAGACCCTATCCTTCACTTCGCATATCCTTGAAGCCTCTTCTCTTGAGATATATTACCTTCCCTTTACGCACTGTAATTCAGGAAGGTAAATCACATATTTACCTTCCTTCTTTTCTCGCACTGCAATTTAGAGATAGTTCACTTACCATAACCCTTAGACTTATGCATCAAATCTCAGTCTTTTATTCTCCCATTTCATCACTGTATATTATCCAAATTCTTCCTGTAGTACAGTTTGAAGATCTCAGACTTGTCCGAATTCTACTTGCTCAAATGGCCGCAAAGCTACTTGTATATATAGACATTATGTCTTTGTTTTAGGCCGACTTGTTCACAACATATAGGCCAACTAGAGGAGCTTATCTTCCAGCGTTTAATGAGGTGGACTTGAGGGCTGTTTGGAGCCATTTCTTCACAACATATAGGCCAACTAGAGGAGCTTATATTCCATCGTTTAATGAGGTTGACTTGAGGGCTGTTTGGAGCCATTTCTTCATGGTTAAATGACAAGGTCTCGAGGCATATCCTTTTGCCTAGACACTTCATATACATGACTCTTAAATACATTTATAACCACAAGACAAATCCTAATAGACATCAAGAAGAAGTCTATTGACCTATAATAAAACCTTGCTCATGAAACCCATGGAGCAAGCATAACAAAAATACATTTTATTATCTTTGTCTTCTTCTTTACATAAATACATAATTACACAATCCATATGAAGACTGATCCTAGTCACACTTTTCAACACTCCCTCTTAACTAGGGAGGTATTCATACAGGTACATGGTCACTTTCAAACTGAAGAATCTCATAAGAAGAATCAGATTGGTAATTGCATCTGTATAGCATCATATCAACCAGCATTGTCCTAGTGCAAGGCCTTGACTAACAACCCCATCTCTAAACGAGACAATGGGTTACAATGTTTGCGAGACACATGACTTATAGACACCATAGTCATTGTCTCTCCAAGGTACATACTCCAGCCAGGTGTTCCCAGAGTATGACCTTCCTGGACTATTCTTCTCTTGGGTAGCCAGCCCTCAAAGAATATTGGTCCCCGACTACTCTTATTTTGAATGCCTTATCACATTCTTAAAGAGTATCGAATGACAGATGATTACCCAATCCTCCATTATGTCTTCCAGGTGAATACTAGAATGATGTGTCTATCCATTCTTTCCAAATGGCCTTCACTAAGACTTACGGTTGTTCGTCCTGGTCTAGTGCATGACACATGAATTAGAGAATCATATACGTCACTCCCTCTTAGTTTAGGGAGGACATACTTCAAGTTTCTTCCAAGTAAGAACCTTAACACCAGGCTCCCTCTCGACCAGGGACTTGTAGTAGCAATGGTGAGACACCCATCTGCTCATGAAGAATTCTTCCCCTTGATGTCATGTATTTCGATATCGAGGAATCTTCAACTTTTGGCTTCATAGGGCACAAATCATCCATCACTTTCATCCATGAGCCATGTCCACTATCAGAAAGTGATTCATCAGTCTTCCTCATCTGGTCCACCTTTATGCCATGCTGCTTTCCTTCGAACCATCTCTCAAGGATCTTACATCCTTCTACATGTTTGACAGCCCTGCATAAACTTATCAGATAAACATATACATAAGAACTTTTAAATCAAAAGTTACCTCGGTGATGATCTTTCACCATGACATCTTTCTGTAGGCATCGACATCCTCTATTCAGATTAACACATCTCCTAAAGATATGTCTTGTCAAGGGTCTTCTTATTTACCATACTTCTATCAGAGTTCACATATCTTCCCAGGAGATCTTCTAGTCACATCTTCTTGGCTTTCGGATGATAACTGCCTCTTTACATGGTTGCACTTCATGATCTCTTCAATTCTTTCTACGCACAACTTCATACCCAGGAACTTCCAGTATCCAGTTCCTTGTATGTATACAACTACCTCATATTCCATACGAGGACATATTTTAATTTCATCTGTTAGTGGCAACCTGTGCACCGTAAGGGATCCTCCTCCATTGATCATACTTCTAAAGATAGAAGTCCATTTCCTGCAACCATATAACATGACTTCACAGTATCCAGTGTCCGCATATAAATATATGTACCTCATACCTTTTCCCTTTGAGTAATCCTGTAGCAATTTTACTAGAATGAAGAACTTCATTCCCTTGACCTGCTTCATCAATATGTCATCATATCCTAATCCTAGAATTTTGTAGCATAGAATTCTCGGTGAAACCTTTTTGCTTTCTTTCTAACCAGTGAATTCCATAGAGAACTCCATTAGAAAATGTAAACACCTGTTTCCATATTGATTATTGAATGATGACCCTTGAACTTGATGATTGCCGTCCATAAATGTTGTTTATCAGTGAGATTTCCAGGAGCTCCTTCTTCAAGTGCTCCTCCCATGCTTTTATCATGATGGTTTTAATATACATTGCTTCCTATCATATTATTTTACAACCAACAAAAATCACTTAAAGAGATAGACGATCTCAGTCATAATAGAGATCTTTCACTTTTTCTTTCTTAGATTTCTTTGTATCAGGTTCTTCCCTTATATATGTGACATGGGCTTCATCCTTTTTCCTCTTGTCCTTTCCAGATTTAGGGCAATCCCTTTTATAATGCCCAAGTTCATTACATCCAAAGCATTGTACGTTGTTCATATTTCTTCTTTTATTCCGAGGACCAAATTTTCTGAATCTTCCTTTCTTCCTGGACATGGTTGCAAAGTGTTAAATTTGGACAACTAGGTCCAAACTCCATGTTATGATGCTCAGATTAAGAGGCTAATATTTTTGTTGGATTCCTCTTTGTGAGAGGTGTAAAATCCCTATGTTGCCAGGAAACGTGGGTGCGGGTGCGGGGACGGGGACGGGGACGGGGACGGGGACGGCATTTTTTGAAACAGGGTGCGTGGGTTCGTCTGGGTATTTTTATATTAATATATATTATAAATTATAAATTATAATTTATATATCATATATAATACTATATTTTATAAATTTAATGAAAATTAAGACTAAACAAACTCTAAGAAAAAAAATTTAAAATATTTTTTGAATTTTTTATTTTATAATTTTTTATTTTTCAAAATTTTTATATCCAAATTAACGCTCTAAACTAAAACTAAACCAAAAAATCTAAAACTAAGAGTCAAACTAAAAAAAACGAAATCTAAAACCTATCATAAAATAAAACTATTTTAAAACTAACGCTATCAAAAGCGGAATGAATAAAAACTAAGATTTAAATCTAAACTAACAAAATTAAAAATTAACAAATCTAAACCTAAACTATACTAAACCCTTATGCACGCAAATGAATCCGATCAAAACAAATAAACGCATACATATGATATTTCTTATCTGCGTGAGTTTCAGGTTGGGCGACGGGAGGAGGAGCTCGATGTCGACGCAAAGCAGAATCTAAAGGCTCGGTAGCAGAGAAACTATGCAGGTCGAAAGCCACACTCTTTTTTTGTGTGCGTTTTGTTGTGCAGGTTAACGTCCACGGCAGAAGAAGGATGGAGCTCGAGGGATGATCGCTTCATTTTCTGAGTGCGTTTATTTGCAGGGTTAATGATGCTACGACGGCGTAAGAGGGATGAGGAAAATGGTTCGATAGCAGAGAATGTTGCGTTTGCGAGCAGTGGAATGCTGGGCGGTGAGAAAGAATGGGAAGTAGCGTGCGGAATGAAGACAGAATGAAGAGGGTGGAGAATTTAAGAGTCAAGACTAAACAAGCTCTATTTTATTAAATTATAATTTATTTTTAATATTTATTAAAATTTAATTAAATTTTTTAATTTTTAATCATTTAAAAAATTTTATATATTTGAAAAAATTGTTCATGAAGAACCCTGAAGAACCTGAAATTCGGGTTCTAAGTACCCAAATGATGGGTTCTTCATACCAAAAGAACCCAAGAACCCGAATTTTTTTTTGAAGAACCCGGTTCTTCTGAGAAGAACCCGGTTCGTTTGGGTTCTTCAGGGTACTTGGGTGCGGAGAATCCGGTACTTGGGTGCGGGAACCCGTGCAACGTAGTAAAATCCATATAAAATATGTCTTAATCCAATGAGCAGAACTTATATTTTGAATTTATTATTCTTAATAAATTATATGTGCAAGGTCGGCCAGTTTTTGTAATGTAGGCTCACATGCCCAACAGATGTGTCACACACCTCATGATGGATATAAATACAGGAAAAGTTGGAGAGCATTTCATCATCATCACAACTCATCATCTTCCTCTCTCATCAAATAGTACGAGCTACCTAAAAGACAAGTTTCAGCCACACGTGTGAAAGAGCCAGAAGAAATGACCAATCGTGAGCCAAATGCAGTTTCTGTTTACTAGGAGTTTGAAGATTTCGACCCGACGTTGACTTTGGTCGCCTTGGTCCGCTCATGGCTTTGTGGAAAGTGCCGATTACAGAGGCATGCTCACAGCACAGAAATGAGGTCAAAAGGGTTGGCGGGTTTTCTTCTTTGCGTTGACTTTTAACTAACGCCCCTGCGTTGACTTTGAAATGGCGATGTAACACTGCGAGTTGACTTAGGTTGACTCATCTCCAGTTGGAGGAGTTTGTTGTGACTGCTCACAGGTGGTGACCAAAGGAGACTTTCTTTGGTTGAAGCATCACGGTGGCCATGAGAAGCAGGCCACATTTTTCCTGTTTCTGATTTGTCTTCTGTAAGATCTACTTATATGTTCTATTTGCATTTTGCTTAACTACTTGTATGATTGCAGAAAGAAAAGTGAAATTGCTACTAGCATAGAACATCTACAAAACTTTACATGGTATCGGAGCTGAGGTGAAGACAAACTCAATCTATAGCAATCATCATCGGAGGAAATGGGTTCCACTAGTCTTGAATTCAAGGAGAATGACAAGCTGACCGGAAGTGATGACTTCCATGCCTGGAAGATGATATTAGATCTCAAATTAGAAGATCACGATCTCCTGGATCATGTGACAGGGAGGATTCAAGAACCTCCATCCAATGCCTCTGCTGCTGTTAGAAACAAGTATAAGAAGGGAGAAATCAGAGCAAAGCTGCTGATCAGGGAATCCATAAATAAGAGTCTGGTAGCCTACATATCTGAACTAGGCACATCCAAGGAGATGTATGACAAATTGATACTTATGTTCCAAGTAAACAATGTGAACCAAGTGCTATTCCTCAAGAACAAGTGGAAGAATATGAAGAAGGGCCGAGATGAGTCTATTCAAACTTTCTTTATGAAGTTGACCGAAACCAGGAACAATCTGCTAGCTATTGGGGAGACAATAGCTGATCGTGAGATGGTTCTCACCGCACTTGGAGGACTTCCAGATGAATGGCAAGTATTCACAACTACCATTCTCAACAATAATACCATTCCTAACTTTGATGAGCTTCTGTCTAGATGTATGCAAGAAGAAACAAGGATGAAGGAATTTGATAATGAAAGAAATGCTGCCTATGGTGCTCATTCCTGAAAGAAGAACTCTGGTGGTTCTAAGGACAAAGGAAGGACTAAGACTCAAGAGAAGAAGGGTAAATGTTTCACCTGCCATAAGCCTGGACACTATGCTAGAGAATGCCCCTTCAAGAAGGATTCTCCCGATGGTGACAATAACAACAACAACCGAAGGAATGGGAATCAAAGAAATGACAAATCCAAAGGAAAGAGGAAGGCTCACTTTGGAGGAAACAATCAACCTTCTAAGAGGTCCAGAAATACCAGGTATGAGGAGTCTAATGTGGTTGATAAAAGAAATGAGTATATTCTGGTATCTGCTCTCTCAGCTGCATCTCTGCCCGACACTATGGATGTCTGGCTAATTGATAGTGGTGCCTCAAGACATATCACCGGATTCAAGGAAGCACTTTCTGACATGGTTGAAAGGGATATTAATCTAGAAATTATCCTTGGGGATAATGCCACTTATCCTGTGAAAGGGACAGGGACTGTGACCCTCCACTTGTCCCAAGGACAAGTCCTCCGTTTGCAAGATGTACTCTATGTACCTAAATTGAAGAAGAACCTTGTATCTGTATCTGCCATGGAAGACAAAGGATTCAATGTAACTTTCTCTGATGGAAAGGTGCTCATGTGGAAAAAGAGCTTCAAGGAAGCTATCTCAATTGGTTTTAGAGTTGGTACACTCTACCAGGTTGGAGGGAGTCCGTTGAGAGCTATGACTTGTGATACTATCCGTCAAACCGAACTATGGCACCGAAGATTTGGACACCTTCATTACAAGGCCCTTCCCGAAGCAAGGAAGGTGGTGACAGGGATGCCTGATTTTTGAAATAATCATGAAGGTGTATGTAAGGGCTGTGCTGAAGGAAAACATACAAGGGGACCTTTCCCCTCAAGTGTCACAAAGACATCTGAGATATTGCAACTGGTTCATTCTGATCTTTCTGGTATGTTGCCTGTAACATTCCTGGGGGGATGTTCTTACTATATGACATTTACTGATGACTTCTCTCGCAAAACCTGGATATACTTCTTGAAGAAGAAGGATGAGGCTTTCATGTGGTTCCGTACATTCAAAGCCTTGGTGGAAAATATGACCGGAAAGAAGATCAAGATTTTGAGGACCGACAATGGCATTGAATATGAGTCAAATGAGTTCAAAGACTTTTGCAGAGAAGCTGGCATTAAGAGGGAGACTACCACTACATATACTCCTGAGCAGAATGGTGTTGCTGAACGCAAGAATAGGACTATTGTGGAAGCTGCCCGTGCCATGCTATGTGACCAGGGTCTACCAAAGTTTCTGTGGGGAGAAGATGCAAATACTGCTGTGTACATTCAAAACCGATGCCCTCATTCTGCTTTGGACTCCAAAACTCCCGAAGAGGTTTTCTCTGGTAAGAAACCTGATGTCTCACATTTTAGAATTTTTGGATGTCCTGTCTATTTTCATGTGCCGAAAGAAAAGAGAAGTAAGCTGGATGCTACTGGAAAGAAAGGAATGTTTGTGGGCTACAGTGAGACTTCTAAGGCATATAGAGTCTATGTACCTGGTCAAAGGGAAGTAGAGATAAGCCATGATGTCACTTTTGACGAAGATGCTTCCCTGAAAAAAGTAGTAGATCTTCCTAGATCTGAAGAAAATCATGAAAGACCTGGAAATCTGGAAGAACCCCTGGATGAGACTATGCCTGATATTGAAGGGCCAATGGACCCTATTGATCCACCCCCTTCACTAGGAAAGAGACCATCATGGCTCAGGGACACCCTCGAAGATGCTGAGGGTCATGCTTCCCCAAGGGGGACATTCCGAGAAAGCAAGAAGCCGTGTAGATACCAAGGGTATCTAGCTGCCATGAGTACTATTGTACAATCTGAACCTGGATCTTTTGAGGAAGCCATCAAGCATCAAGTCTGGAAGGATGCTATGCATGAAGAATATGAGTCTATTATGAAGAATGATGTCTGAGATGTGGTCCTGAGACCGAAGGACAAATCTGTTGTCACTGCGAAATGGCTCTACAAAATCAAACATGGATCTGATGGGAGTGCTGAAAAGTTTAAGGCAAGGTTTGTTGCCCGTGGCTTCTCTCAAAAGGAAGGAATTGACTATGACGATATATTTGCACTTGTGGCACGATATACCACCATCCGATCCATCATAGCCCTTGCTGCTACGCAAGGATGGAGTCTTCATCAGATGGATGTCAAGACCGCTTTTCTGCATGGTGCAATAAAGGAAGAGGTGTATGTGGAACAACCTGTGGGATTTGAAGTTCAAGATCGAGACACTTATGTCTGCAGGTTGAAGAAAGCCCTCTATGGGTTAAAGCAAGCACCCAGAGCTTGGTACGAAAGGATGGATAGTTACTTGATGAAGCTGGGCTTCACTCGAAGTAATGTTGATCCGAACCTATACTTCAAGGTTGTGAAAGAGAAGCCTCTCATTCTAGTACTATATGTGGATGACCTCTTCCTGACTGGTGATGACCCTCTCATTCATCAATGTAAGAGGGAGCTTGCAGCTGAATTCAAGATGAAGGACCTAGGACTGATGCACTATTTCCTAGGCCTGGAGGTCTGGCAGAGACCCGGAGAGATTTTCCTTTCTCAAGGAAAATATATTGTGAAGCTTCTGGAAAGATTTGGAATGGTGGACTGTAAGTCCGTGTCGACACCGATGGAACTCAACTTTAAAAAGTTGAGTGGCAGCGTTGCTGGGCCTATCTTGGCCAATCCTACTGAGTATCGTCAACTCATAGGAGCTTTGATGTTCTTAGTGAACACCCGACCAGATATATGTTTTGCAGTGAACACTTTGAGTCAACGGATGGTTGAGCCTCATCATTTTCACTGGGTTGGTGCCAAGAATCTTCTGAGATATCTTCGGGGCACGATAAACCATGGGCTGAGATACACTGCCGGGAGTGTGATACTCCGTGGATATACTGATGCCGATTGGGCTGGCAGTGTGGTGGATCGTAAGAGCACATCGGGATGCTGCTTCAATCTTGGTTCTACTTCGATCTCATGGATGAGCAGGAAGCAGAAGTCGGTGGCTTTGAGCACCGCGGAGACCGAATACATTGCTGCTAGTATGGCCTGTTGTGAAGCAGTTTGGTTGCGGAAGCTCTTTAGTGAGCTGTTTGGACATGTGCTAGATACCACTGTGATACTCTGTGATAATCAGAGTGGGATTCGTATGACTGAGAATCCTGTGTTCCACGACAGATCCAAGCATATTGATATCAGGTACCACTTTATCCGGGATATGGTACAGCGAGGCGCCGTAAGGCTCGATCATATAGGAACTGATGAGCAGGTCGCGGATATTCTCACTAAGCCCCAGGGGAAGGTCAAGTTCCTAACCTTCCGTGAGAGTCTTGGTGTCGTGGAAAGACCCTATGATGTGGGTCCTGTTGGACGATGAGCTCTGGGAGCTCTGGGGGGCTTTGGGGAGAGCTTCTTGGAGCTATGGGCAACCACAAGGCTAGGCTTGCCATCCTTGGTGGTGTGCTTGGACCCCACCGTTGTGATTTTGAGTTGGTTCACCTCTCATTTTCTGTGCCCCGTATGCATCCTACCCATTGAGTTCAGGGCTCATGGGAAGTACCTCTCATTTGGCCAATGAGGTGTGGAGAAGTTAGAGACTATTAGCAAAGACTGATGGACGCATCAGAGATTGCCGTACTCTCTATCTAGGATGGCACGGTCCAACCACTTGATCTGGGATCAAGATTTGTGAGGTCTGGGACCTCTGGACTGACTATGTCAGTCGGGGATGATGTCTTTGTGACTGACCCACTTCTGTTCTGAAATAAAGAAGCCAGCAAAGCAAGTTTCGGCGGGATGACGCACGATGTTGATTGCACTAATAGATGGAGTTCTCCCTAGTTGAGAGGGAGTGTTAAATTTGGACAACTAGGTCCAAACTCCATGTTCTGATACTCAGATTAAGAGGCTAATATTTTTGTTGGATTCCTCTTTCTGAGAGGTGTAAAATCCATATAAAATATGTCTTAATCCGATGAGCAGAACTTATATTTTGAATTTATTATTCTTAATAAATTATATGTGCAAGGTCGGCCAGTTTTTGTAATGTAGGCTCACATGCCCAACAGATGTGTCACACACCCTCATGATGGTATAAATACAGGAAAAGTTGAAGAGCATTTCATCATCATCACAACTCACATCTTCCTCTCTCATCAAATAGTACGAGCTACCTAAAAGACAAGTTTCAGCCACACGTGTGAAGGACGAAGAGGACAGACCGTACGGCTGAGCTGAAGTACGGATTTTCTGCTGCTAGGGTTTCGCAGAAAGTTTGACCAGCGTTGACTTTGGTCAACGCTTGGTCCAAACAAGCTGAAAACTTGTGGAAGGTTCGATTTTTGAAGGCCGTACTACCTGGCACAAAAATCGAGGTCAAAGGGTTGACCGTTTTGCTGCTGCGTTGACTTTTAGCTTGCCGCCCCTGCGTTGACTTTTCAGGACAGCGTTGACTTTTGCAGAGTTGACTTGGGTTGACTCATCTACTGATTGGAGGGTTGT